>JAHBCN010010820.1:0-30658 GCA_019359885.1 Listronotus oregonensis | reverse complement strand
GGTTGACTAGAGGGTGACCAAATTTCCTATACCCTTTTTTTTTAACGCCATCATAGCCAACTCCGAGTATAAATTGGTATAACGGAATTCGCAGCAAATCGCCATATAGAAATAACTGTAATGCCATATATCAAAAACTAAAAAAACGGAATAGACAACCAACAATTTTAAAATTTTGGGTTTTCATAAAAAAAATATTTGGCGGATTTTTTATATTTATTTTTAGTCTTATTTTTTTAAAAATCTATATTATTAATTCATAAAATATTTTTTAAAAATGGTGAAGTAGCTGCTTTTTAAAAATAAACCCCACTTAATATATATGTGTGTATTTTTTCTGCTGAACACAAATCCAAAGTCAGAATTGGGGGTCAAACAGCAAAAAAATTGAGAAAAGCCCCCCCAAAAAAAAAAACGATACGGTACATTTACCGGCAGAAACCTGCTGCCACGGAATGTTTGGACTACGACTATATAAACTATAAGAGATACAAAAAATTTCAAAGAACAAAAAAGAATGCTTTTTAAATTGTCTATAAAAAAGGTACATAAACGTTTTTGATAAGATAAATAATAAAGGAGATATACACGAAAATGTAATTTTGACAAAAAATATTTCAGTTCAAAATAGGAAAAATTATAAAATAATTTATTTTATTTATTTACTTTCCAAATTATTCAAAATTTGAGGGAAAAAATAGTTTTTTAATTTTTTTCTGGGGTGTACCTTTAAAAATCCTGAAAATTGGGTTTTTTGATTATAACTCAAAAAATATTGCATTTAAATAAAAAGCTAATAAAACCTAAATTAAAGGTCTTGTAAAAATACACAACTCATGTCGTATAAAGATTCGTGTATCTTTTATAGTTTTTGATATAATAACGTTTTAAATTAAAAAAATATATTTATCTGAAATTAGGACTTTTCTCGATTTTTTGCTGTTTGTCCCCCAATTTTAACTTAAGATTTGTGTTAAGCGGAAAAAAATATCTTTCCTCTGCATTTTTTTTCGGGATGTATTTCGGTTTTAGGTAACCAGTGTGACAAATGTTGTGATGGTTGTTAATGTTGACTCAATGTTTCTTTTGTGTATATTTACCTCCCTTTATGATATAATCGTTTATTAATAGAAAATTATGCAGTTATAGGGGGTATTATTATTATAAGCCCCCACTTTTTTTAATAAAACTGCAATTCATTATAAATTTAGCAAAAATTTGTTCGCGGACCACTTAAAATTAAAAAGTGTGAAAACATATTTAATTATTTTTATGTTTCTATTAAATAAGGCGGCTTTTCTCTTTCAGTATAATGATGAAAAGAGATGCGGCGGCTCTTCGAAAGCAGTCGGCGCCCTTTAATTTGGTTTTAATTGTTCTAATTGCTTGGATATTAAACGATTTTAACTGCAAATTGGCACGTTGAATTTTTTTTCTGTTATGCAGTATTTGCTGACTCATTGGTTTTCTTTAACATAGAACCAAAAAAAAATCAACTCAACTGAATAAAACAGCTGCCAAATGTTGAACAGAGAGGTATGAAATAAATTTCTAATTAGGTTTAATTTAGGTAAATAATCTACACCTATTTCAAAAAATAGGGCCTTCAACCAAGTCCCATAAAAACTGAAGTTACGGCTTTTCATCTAAATACCGGCGAAAAAAATTACAATCTGAACATAGAAAGTGAAGGAATTATGCTAAAACATAACCCAAACCCAAAATATCTAGGCGTAACACTAGATCGCACCCTGACATTCAAGCAACACTTCAGAAAACTGAGCTACAGTAAACGGCCACAACATCGCCACAAGCTTGTAACATTTTTGAGCCACTGCAGAAACAAAAAGGACAAGTGCTCTGGCATTGGTCTATTTAACAGCCGAATATTGCGCTCTAGTCTGGCTAAACAGTCACCATACTAATGTTTTAGATATACAATTACGGGAACCATAAAGAGCACGCCAGTACAATGGCTCCCAGTTTTAAGCAACATAGCACCACCTAAAATACGACGGCTAGGTGCCCTAAAAGCTCAGTACCAGAAATGTCAAATGAATCCATCTCTGCCCATAAATACTGACATCGATCAGTTAAACCAGGGACAATTACGGCTGAAATCTCGAAACCCGTTAACAAGAACAGCTAACAATCTCTTAGACAATTTTACAATCAACGACCATTGGAGGGACGAATGGAACGAAGCAGCTAATAACGCACACCTGATTGTAAACCCCACAGTCAAGCCCAATGGGTTCTCTCTTCCTCGCCGAGAATGGTGTAATCTTAACCGAATCAGAGTAGGTCACGGAGTATGCAACAAGTCACTTAACCAATGGGGTATTGCAGACAGCCCGCTATGTGACAAATGCAACGCTGCTGAACAACCAGTCTACTACATGGTCCAAGAATATCCAGCTACATGGTACGAAGGCAGCTTGAACGAAATCCACCAACTAACTCCAGTGGCAATGAATGGCTCCGCGGTTGCAATATCCGACTGTAATGTTTTCTTCTATCTTAATATATTGTATTGTAATTTTTTATATTTGTAATGTTAAGCAATGTGTCACTGTAGATCCACAGCTGGTCTTCTTTCCTTTGTCTCACACAACTGGAACAAGTCCCTTGAGTTTCTTGGTGAATCCCAGATCGTTGCTCTTGACATATCCAAAGCTTTCGATCAGGTCTGGCATGATGGGCTTCTTAACAAACTTCCTTCTTACGGCTTCCACCTAAGCTTTGCTCTTGGCTTTTCAGTTTCCTTTCTAATCGACGTATATCAGTGTAGATGGTCATTCCTCTAGCTTCTACCAAATTAATGTTGGGGTGCCCCAGGGTTCAGTGCTGACATCCACGCTGTTTCTTCTACACATTAACGATCTTTTCTCTTCCACAATTAATCCCATTCATAGTTTTGCTGACGATAGTACCCTCCACTCTAGTATTCAATTTCTTAAGCCACCGTGTAATCCTGATTTCGAAAACAAGCGCAGGTCAATGCAGATATCTCTTTCACAAGACCCCAAACTTATCTTGGATTGGGGCGTCAAAAATCTTGTTCAGTTTAGTGCCTCGAAAACACAGTCATGTTCCCTGTCGCGAAAAAAGTCTGCAAATGCTCATCCCATACATATAAGCTGCCAAGTTCTGCAGAACAAAGAGTCGTTCAATCTTGTCGGCGTTACTTTTGAGAATAACCTCAACTGGCAAAACCACATTTTATCCATAGCTTCGGCAGCTTCAAAAAAGATTGGATTTCTCTTCCGAGCCAGAAAATATTTCTCTTCTTCCAATCTGTACACTCTGTATGTATCCCAAATCAGACCCTCTTTAGAATATTGTTCTCATGTCTGGGGAATAGCGTCCCCTACAACACTTAGCATTCTGGACTCCATCAAAGAAGAGCCGTTCGTCTTATTAATAATCCAACGCTCACAGAAAGGCTTCCTCTTCTTGCCCACCGTCGAGCTGTAGGGGATCTGTCGCTCTTCTATATGTATTTTCACGGCTTCTGCTCAGAGGAGTTGGCCAGTATAATTCCTTCTCTGGCAGCTCCCAACAGAGAAACACGTAGTGCAACTTTTAAGCATCCTTTTACAGTTCAGTTAGAAAGGCCCCGAACTTCCCGCTTTCTTCGTTCCTTCATCCCTAAAGGGTCAAGACTATGGAACCTGCTGCCCGCAGAAGTTTTTCCTTCTCCTCCCAATCTCCAAAAATTTAAGTCCCGTGTGAACAAACTCCCTCTCACCACAACGGTACGTTAGTACTTAGGCATCAGCCTTCGTGGACTGTCCCAAGATTAAAAAAAATCATACGAATATATACATTTAGGTTAATGAGAAATATAGGTAATTTAAATATAACAATAAAAACAAATATTTTTTTCAATGATTTTTACTAAACATAACTGCAATTTAGTAGGATTGGGCTTGTCATATCAAAATCGTCCTTGATGTCGCGTTACGTCGACAGGCATTTTCTAAATCTGCTTCTTTATTTTAGAAATAAAACACTGCAGTAAACAACCAAAAAACAAATTGTAAGTCTTATGATATATGTAAATCTTGCAGTAAAAGGTGTATCATAAAAATTTTAAGTAGTAACTATATTTGATAAAAAAAAACTGGATTAAATCCGCACCAAGAAACTCTTTTTGCAGCTATTCCAAAGATATTTGCGATAAAAATCACACTCTTTTTATGTAAAACCAAACAAACTTTCATCAAAACATTACATATACTTTGTTAAACACAGATATTTAACAAAAGTAAAAAAGGAAGGTAATTATTCCCATTGCAAAGAAAGTATTTTAAAAATATTTGGCGTTAATAAAAAAACATAGTATTAAAAAATAAATAAGAAATTTATAGAATAAAATTCTACTCTGGATACTAATTTTCGGATCAGCTGACAGAAAAAAAATCCACCTATTAATTCTTTCCACTATTTCCAATAATTTTGTTCTCCTTGCTGGGAGTGCTGCCACTTTTTAAAACACATTAAGTTATTTTAAAAGAACATTTACTTTTTTATCTATATTATTTTATTAACTCTTTAAATTAAACATTTGGGCTCCCCCACTTTTTGTAGCCAGTACACGCCACTGCGTGTAAATTAAAATATTTAATAATTGGTTTTTGTCAAAAGTTTTTTTAGACCATTAATTAATTTATAAAACTTTATAAATTAAAAATTTAGTTGTCCTTTACATTTTTTTTCTTAATTAAACTCAATGGGTATTAATATTTTTTGTCTGTGTAAAATAATATATTTATTTATTTCAGAGTATTAAAGGTAACCATTTTCTAAAGTTATATTATCAAAATTCTCATACCAATTATTAAAAAATAAAGAAGCATTTAATGTGTTAAATCAATAACACCTACAATACAAGGACAAAGCGCTTAACTTAAAACCGATGCTGACGTCATGCTCTGGAGGCCTAGCGATTTTAACCTAACTTATTACGACCCCGTCCCATAAAACATCTGCCCGGTGGCCAGCCTTCGAAATCCCGCAATCGGCTGACGTATTTAAAGCGACATTGCCAGATTGAGAGTAAAAGTTTTGTCTTTCAGTCGAACACATTACTGGCTGTACTATCCAATGTTGCTGGTATAGGTGTTATTTGGCAACCCTGTTAGAGAACCGCCTGTTTCAATATGGACGTCGCGTTTGCATTTGCTTCGTGTTTACTTTCTTTGGGTCAATAAACGCCCTCAATAAAATCGGTCGTTGAATTTGAACTGTTTATTTAAGGTGTGCTTTTCTTGTACTATAATAAGTGACGACAGTGTAGTGTTTAAAATGCGTAATAAGTGCTGTGTTCCTGGATGTAAAGGAAACTATGTGAGTGGAAAAAAAGCGCGAGTGTTTCGCTTTCCCAGAGACGAGAATCTTCGCAGAAAGTGGTTAACGGCTATTCATCGCGAAAATTTTATTCCAAATAACAATAGCCGAGTGTGTGAGTGTCATTTTGAGGAAGGCGATTTTATTTACAAAATTTCCCAACAGGATACGAAAACGGGTGAGATCGTTTCAGTTAGTTTAACTTTGTCACGATTAAAACAAACAAGCGTACCTAGTAAATTTCCCAATTGTCCAAAATACTTGTCGAAAAACATTTCATGTATTTACACCAACTGGCTTAATTCAAAACCGAATCAGGCATTCACCTATCCTGACTTTTTTACCGGCTCCGACCGTCAGAAATGCGCATCGTTTTCCTCATTAAAAAAATTGCACGTTTTAGAACACGGTAAATTATTAAAATTTGGCTATCCCTTAAATTTAAAAGCTCTTTACCCATCCAGTTTAGAACGACAAAATGTTAAATTAGCATTAAAAATTATTAATCCATTTGTTGTTGAGGGCTTACAAAACTATGGAAAAGATATTAACCATTCACAAGATACTGCATATTTTTTAAAAATTATAATAAATTGGTGGAGTATTGTAAATGTAAAAACACCACTAAAGGAAAGCGTTTGCGTGATCTCTTTCAGGAACCTATATTAAAAGATAAATTAAATGATCCAAAAGTAGAATTTCTGAAAAATATGATTAATTGGTTGGACATTTGGCAATCTGCAAAATTTACTAACAAACTAACAAGGCAGACTCACACTGCCTTAACTCATTAAACATACTGTTTATGGAATGTGCGAAGTTATTAAATATTGTTTTGACGAACTAAATTTAAACTATGTGCTTTTGGGAAAACTTCAAACCGATCCTTTAGAAAATCGTTTTGGAAAATACAGACAATTGGCTGGGGGGCATTATCATATCTCGATAAGGCAACTTTATGAATCTGAAAAAGACTTAGAATTCAGTCAATATTAACATTAAAATCTTCCAATTTTGAAACTTTAAACATTTTCAAATTTTATGAATCACCCCACGAATTTCCTGATCATAATGAAGGCATTGTTGAGGGTTATTCTAATAAAATAGATGAAATATTTAGCAATATTATCATTGAAGACACCGATATAGACGATTTAAAAAGCCAAATGTCTGTAATTACTTATTTAGCGGGTTATTGCAGTCATATAGCTTTAAAAAAATTAAAATGTAACTACTGCAAAAATTTTCAATATACAATGAAGAACTTATTGTTGAAGACAACTTTAACCTGATAAATCATTTAAATCGGGGTGGTCTTCATTATCCTCGAGATCCAGTTGTCCAAATAGTGGTTTTTTCGTATGTAATATTTCAAAAGGAGCACTTTGTCCTTGTAGTGTAGGTGTTATTGTTAAATGCTTCTTTATTCATATGTTTAAGCCAAAAACTCTTTAAATTTGTGTATCATATGACCGAATATTCAAAGTATCATGAAAATTGCCCTTTAAACCAAAATTAATTCTCTTTTTCTCTGTTATTAGTCGTATTTAGCGTGGTTTAAAATACAGCTTTTGCCTACAATACATGTATAAATTCTGTTCATATAGGCAAATATCTAGCATAACTTGATGTGCGATTATTAAACCGTTGAACCGTCGACTTTCTACTCTAATTGATAACATATCTAACCAAAACTTGCCACTTGAAATTTCACGGATGCAAATGATCATTTGATTGCATTCCGATGAATTAGATCAGATAATTGTCCATCCAACGTAGCTATCAGTATCAATTATTCAGAAGGTAAAGTGTTTTTGCGCGTAATTAACTGGAAAACGGAGAACACAATAGGCGTTGTTTAATTAAAACGAAACTAGTGTAGGGTAATACTAATTACGTTTATGTCAGTTATCTGGTGTAAATGGCTTTGTTGAAATTGTGTTTTATTGATTTGCCTACATATTAACTAGAAAAGTATAAAAAATCTTTTTAAAACCCTTTAAAATACAATTTACAGAAGGTCACCAAAAATACTGACTCACATAAGCACCTGTGTAATAAAAGGGAAACACACATTTGATGCTAGTTGCATAGCTACTTTTTGAAAATAATTAGGGCGTAGAGTGGGAATACAACAAACTTTATTCCATGTTTTGGATTGTAAATGGTAGGCTTTCCATACGTCCGGATTTGGCCGGACATGTCCGGGTTTTTAAGATGTCCGGCCGCATTTTTAATATAGGTCCGGGAAAACGCCGAAGTTTGCAAATACAATTAAAATAGTAGCTTTTCCAGAAAACACTTTTCAAAGAAAATAGTGCAAGCATGGTCGCACAAGCAAAAAACTATTCCGGCATTTCTTAAAAGGCGAGAACATGTTTTTTTAATTACACTGTTATTAACATAATAATAATCGAATAAACTTTATTTGTTTTTGCTTGTTAATTATTTAATACTACAGCTTTAAGTGGATAAACTAAAAAGACTTAGATGCAATTTACTGGGAAAAAGACATTCTACCATTCCTTAATTACCTTTTAGAAAAGGGAATTAGCATAGATGATGCAAAAATTTTTGATCAGTTTTCTGTGCTAGAAAAATTTATTTCTGAATGTTTCACTCTAGAACAACATAGTTTTTCATCCCACAAAAAGTGGTGAATTTATTTTCAGCATTGCTTGTCTATTAAAATTTTTTTAGAACTGTTAAAATTATGCGAATTCTTTTTTGCCGTTAATGCCCACAACGCAAATGTGGAGCGAATATTTTTGTTAATTGCAGCTCATTGGACAAAAGATATTTAATTTGGATATGACTTGATCTGAGTTTTATGACATTATATTATTACCAGAAAATAGTTCCGTCTTACATAAAGTCTGGAAATCAGATAAATATAAAGTATAGAATTATATATTTTTTTAAATTAATTAATTTTTTTATCATACATGCTATTTTTCTTTTTACCTGAACATTTTATGTTTTATGTTGCCATACCTAAGAATTTTATGTTTTATGTTACCATATAAAGCTAATATGTCTTTAATTTAGATTATAATTTATTTTTGCATATAATAGAATAATTATTTAAATAAATGTTTTAAGTATTTTTATTTTAATTTAGCTTTTATTGTTAAAAATAAATTTATAACATATATTTTTTTAACTGTCCGGATTTTTGGACTTCTGTGACCTGAAATTGACAAGGACCATATGAAAACCCTAGTAAATGTCAATGTGATGTGTTTTTATCTTGTTGCCAGTTTAAATTTTTGCGAAATTAATAGTTTTTAAATGTCTTGCGTGATATTTTGCATATTTGTGCAGTCTCGCCAATCTAGATTTTTCAGGTTTGTCAAAGTCGTAATGAAAAGTTTATTTGTGGATGGCACCGCATTAGTATAACATTTTTTATTGCTAATAAGTATTTTTTTATATCTGTGGTAGGTAGGTATTGGCGATAAGGAAAAAAGGCTAATCTGGAACAAACATCAATCGTAATAGTAAGTTTATGATCAATGGTGGTTTTTGGGTGAAAAAATATGTAGAAATTACAATGTGTTATTCAATTTAGGCTAGCGTTGTTATCATTGTTAAAATTATGAATTATCTTGAGACCTATGCATTTACTACAAAATATAAGTTTTTTTTGTAAACAATGAACAATTCTATTAAAATTGTGCCTTATAAAATTATTTCTTTTAATTGTACAATCGATGCACATTAGGGAAAAGAATAGAAAATACAGGCATGGTCTCACAAATAAAAAAGCTGACGACAAAATCTTTAAAATAAGCGTGGTCAAAAGTATTTTTACTCATATTATACATTCTTATCCAAGCAGAACATGAATTATTGCAAAAATTTTTTTCTGGCTGCGAATTTTTTAAGAATTTTTCCGAAGCGTCAACCGAGGGAAAATGTTTTTATATATGAAATAATAATAATATTTATAATAATAATAATAATAATCGCCTTTTGTTGTGATAAGGTTACATTGCATACATAATACAGTTATATACAGAGCTGTCAAAGTACTCTTAAATAGTACTTCAAGTACAAGTACCAAGTATTCATTAAAATGTACTTGCATTTTCAAGTAAATTGAAAAAGTACTTGAAGTACACCAAAGTACTTGAAGTAAACCAAAGTACTTGAAGTACATAAAAGTACTTGAAGTAATTAAAAGTACTTCAAGTAAAACAAATTATACTTGAGTAGTATTTTTTGTAAGGAAGTTAGAGGGTTTATTCCTTAAAACGGGGTTTTCCAACAACTCCTAAAAGCTTTAAGGACTGAGCGCTACGTCATTGAAAAGTAGGCCAGTCGTTAAAAACTATAGTTAGGAAAACAAGTAGGTTTGCTAAGTGTCCCGTTTTAAGTCGAGATTTTATGCATCCGATATTCGAAATAATGTAAAATTTCGTATGTAAATTTATGGCAACAGGCCTACAATGCCGTACTCGGGTGAGCGCTTGGGCCTTAAACTATTATAGGGAATATTGGTTTTTCCCAAAATGGGTTTTTTCCCTGATCATACATCTGTCAAAAGCGAGTGTTTTCATATGGGTGCTTACAGCAGGTTGGCAACCAAAACCTATTCTTGAGAAATATTTTAATTTCCCATCAACACAAAATCAAGTCAGAACAACCTAACTTCAATTTTGATGTCGTTTCCATTTTATTAGTGAAAATTTTGTTTAAGTTGCCTATTAAAATACAGGGGTTTTTGTTCAAATGAAGGTAATAATGAACGCATTCACAACACTACATAGTTGGGGAACCGCTCCATCAAACATTAAATCGCACCAATAGAAAATTCTTAAACCGTCACGTTTTTGAATGCGTTCGATAATAGAATTGTCATGAAAAATAGCTGTTAGTAATCATTATTAAATATAACATATTGGGTATCAAAATAAAGGATTTTTTATAAGGATTGATTTCGAAAAAAGAACAAAAAGACTAATTCTCAATAATAGTTACACTTGTCTTGCTGTTGGATCCAATTCAAATGAGCGCTGTAATGCAATACAATAGAAACAGCAGCGGTTGCGCATATTTCTTGTTTTAACTTTTTTGTACAATTATCTAAGGCGTCTAAATTCGAGTACTTGGTTGATTTTTTACTTCAAGTACTTTTTATTTACTTGAAGTATTGTTTTTACTGCAAGTACTTTTTATTCACTTGAAGTACTTTCTTTACTTAAAATACTTTTTTTACTTAAAGTACTTTTTTTACTTCAAGTACATCGTAATACTTCAAGTACTTAAATAAATACTTCAAGTAATTTACTTGGTCAAATCAAGTAATAATCCAAGTTTTTTCATAAAAACTTATCAAGTACAAGTACCTCCTGATAAAAAGTACTTGAAGTAAAATACTTGAAGTACAAAAAAGTACTTTAAGTAAAATTTTACTTGGTGTACTTCAAGTTTTGACAGCTCTGGTTATATATAATATAATAATTTTATTCCTAAAGAAATAATTGACATAATGGAATAAATAAAAAACAAAGTCAAAAATTGCAATTTTTATTTATTAAATTAAAAAATTGAAAAAATATTTGAAAAATCCAAAAGATTTAGTTGATGATTTTAAATTATTTGTCTTTACACGTAGAATATAAATCTAGAATTGCTATTTATGCAGAAAACTAAAACCCATTTCTTTTTTTAAATAAAAATAATCGTTGTTTTCTTTACACGTAGAATATAAAACAAATCATAAGAAATTGCTATTTATTGACAGGATTCTAAATAACTACCAAAACTTTTGATAAAAATGCACAGATAATTTTTTTTTAATGATGACATATGTATTCCGTTCTCCCAAACGCAAGAACAACTTTAAAAGCACATTGTATTTTTTTTCATATTTAAGCAAAATTTGGAATTTTTGTAATCGTTATATATAATTGGTAACGGTTTATGTGGTAAAGCCCCTGCACTATTCAAAACTCACACGTATCTGCGTATGGATGGTCTTAATACAAAAAATATGACAAACATCGACCCTCGGAAGCGTGTTAATTTAATCCGCGTGAAGACCCGATCTGAACACTATTTAGTTTTAAAAGAAAGTCCGGAGCATGTCTAATCATCAGCTGTGCCCTTTTTTCACACGACGGAACCACAATGTCACAGATAAATTTGACAATGGTTAAAGGATATTCAATACAGACAATGTGGGTAATTTATTTCTAAGAAGGGAATTAAAAATAAATATTTACCTTTTATAGCTATTATATATTTTCTAAGATTTAGTAAATCTTATAAATGATATGTTGGTAAAAAACATTTTTAAATTTAATATTTTTGTCGCTGCAATTATTCTTGCATGCAATAAAAAAAACATTTTAAAACTTATTGCTGCAATTTATTTTGATAACCAGCTCTACCCACATAATAAAAATGGGATAACAAGAACATTGACATTATAAAATTACCATCTTTTTTTTGTCTAGAACATTATTTATATTTATTTGGTTAAAATAATTAACAATATACAGGGTGTTACAGAATGTTGTAGAAATTAAACTATAAAATATAAAAATTATATACACATTAAAATGCTTCGTTGATGATACGGTGTTTAAAGTTGTTTGTCTTAAGTTACACATTTCTCGAAAAGTAAAATAATGAGATAGTTTTCGAACGCAAATTCAATTATAGGTAATTTAAGTCAATTTTTTATAAGCACTTACATCAGTGGGCGTCAAGTCTTATTTTAAAGAAAAACTGTACGCCACTGGTTTCAAAATTATATTTTATTATTGTTTAAAGATTAAATTTGCTTTAAAAGTCCTTTTGGATTTTTCGTTTTACCCAATCGTTTTCGAATAAAAATAAAAGTACGCTAAGCTGTTCCCCGATTTATAATTTTAATATTTTATTTGAACTAATTGTTCAGGAAGAATAAATTCGATTTAACTTTAGATCAAATGCTGAAAATGGCTTTCTTCTGTTTCAGTGCATGCTGTAAATCGTCTTAATATACCCACGGGTTTTCGAGAAATATGAAATAAACTATAAAGGACGAAAAACTTTAAACACCCTGTATCATAAAAACAAACATTTCCGACCCATGTTTATATGAACTTTTTTTCATATTTTTAGGTGTAGAATCTGCCCTTAAATTTTCCTCACAACATTCTTAACAATATATAATATTAAAGGTAATTCATAACGAAAAAGACAAAATAATTATAGTAATAATTAAAAAAAATATATAAAACTAAACACACAAAATCTGCTCCAAACCTGTCTCCTCCCGAGAGGTACCCATCACTGAAGTGGCGTTACCTCTTTGGATCGCAAGACTTATTTACTGGATTATGAAGCTACAGAATTATTAGAGGAAGTTTTGGAGGCAAAGTTCAGGACCAGGCTCTTGGCTTTATCGCCCTAGGGATGGTATCTGGGGCGATATTTTTGTATCTTATGCCTTGACGGCAAAACGTACAAAATATATCGGTCTAGAAATTCACTATCTTTTTCTCCTGATGATTCAGATGTTCTATCTATATAGAAATTGGCTAAAATGTGTAAAAATGTAGCATCCCAAAGAAGCTTTTTACCATGTCTCCATGAGATTGGAGTTATTTCATCCACACGCTTTCCATCATTGCGATACACTCCAAGAGGCTTCTATAAAGCTCGGCAAATCAAGAAAACCTAAGCATGTTTGAGAAGAAATTTGTTTATCTATGTTTGGAGACACATCCTGCATTTTTTTTGCAACTTAGCCCATTAGAGCCTTAAATGTCTACAGTTTCGCCGAAATACAGATATGCTCCCGTGACACAGGCAGACCTAATCTTAGTACAACAGATATACGAAAAGTATTGTTACCTAAACGGTTTCTCAAGAGCGCGGATGGAAGTGCATTAAGTCCTTGGTCATTATTTGTAAAAAATGAAGATATTAGAAAATGTTGACGTTCTTGACAAATTTAAAAATCAAAGTATTTTTAAGACTTCTTAGAATCTTCTGGGAGTAGATTTACGAATTTAACGAAAGTTTTCCACACATTTATCAAAATCTATATCATAGGAGATAGAAACTAAGAAGGTAAGATACAGGTAAGCAGCCCAAAATCATTACACACTGATCCAAAAAGGCGGATTTTAAAAGGGTAACAGTTTTTTAAATTCCTAGACCTCTCATTTTAACAGGCAGTGTGCTTTGTAACCAGAAATTTATTGTAATTTGGCAATTGAAGATATCTTAAAGATTTTAAGTAATGTTATTTAACTTAGAAAGGGAATCTGTATATATTTAACAGGGCGAGCATCTAAGACAATAGAATAAGCGAGATATTCCAAAAGACTGTTTAAATAAAAATTATGCTACATAAGAATCCAGCAATTTTAATTTCTTCTAAATTTTCAAGGAAACTTGTTTTCTTATAATATCACCAGTAAAGTAAAATTATTAAGGAAATTTCTGACAAGTTTGGAGCAAAATTTAAGAATTTAGATGTTACTGACGACGAACTTTTATTACAGATAATTCGCATTTATCAAAATTTAATTTAGGACGAAAATCTTTGCAAGAAGATACTAATTTTTTAAAGTTATTTAAAACTTTATCTGGGTTGCCTGCTTAAATTTCATCGTCTAAATACAAGATATTTATTTGCGTGTCTAATAAAGAAATAAGAGGTTGAATGGCCAGACAAAAAAGTGCTGGCCCAAAAGGGTCACCTTTTTATACCCCTCTTTAATTATAAACTCCTCTTTTAATAATAATAATAAATACTGGTACAATGTTGTATTTATAATTATTTATAAAAAATTATGTACAAAATTGTACATAATTGCTTTTTAACTTATTATTATTTTTTTTATATTGACTAGTTTAATGTCTTAAATATATAATGGGCTTTGTAATAGTTAAAAAAAAATTGTATGCATGTCCCAACTTTCACTAAGTTTTTGGGGCACTTTATTTACAAATGTATGAGCAGTGCACAAAACAAGTAAAAATAATATATTTTTATACAAGTTTTATTAAAATTATTGTGCATACACAATAAAATAATAATACAAATATTTTAATTAAAATATTTAATGTAATCTATACAAAAAGGGCTAATAAACGTTGTTGTTATGAAGTATGTCGCAATAAGCAGGAGATTTTATATTATTTTATTAGATTTATAAGCCTGGTTTTGAATATCAATTTATATGAACTCATTAAAATAAGTAAGCGAAAGCACTTAAATTTTGTCCCAAATGGGCTACATGCGATTTGTGGGTAAAGCGGTGTGAACGAGGTGATGGTCGATTCCAAGAAATTGATTATGTTAATAAAGACACATATGGTATATTTGTTCACCTCAGTTGAAGGGAAATGAGGTCCAACAACCGAATATTCAGACCTCATCAGTTGTATGAAAAAAAAACTAGTGATAAGATAGATTAGATAAGATTAGATTATTTGAGCGGAGACGGCAAAAATGACCTCCACCCCTGCAACCTTACCATATTTATTGTGATTTCTCCTATCATTCTTTAGAGTACCTTGTCCAGGCCCGTCTTCCTAACTAGACTCCAGAGTCTTGACACTGGCCACTCCATATATCTCGCCGGTTTTGGCTTTTCTTCACCAAGCCTAGTAAACCTAAGACTACATAGTGCTTCACAGTGGCACCACACATGTACGGCTGTTTCTTTAGCCTCCTGGCAGATACTACACAGGCTATTCTCCACCAGGCTTATTCTTTTCAGGTGCTTGTTGAGTTTGCAATGTCCTGAGTTGACCTACCGTTATCCTTACGACTGTGGCTCACTAGGTGCGAAGTAAACTTGGCCGAGCAGGTCTTAATGAACTGCCTTGCCTGTCGTTGTCCTGGTGTTTGTATCAACCAGCTTTGAAACTCTTTGTCTAACTAACTCTTAATAGATGCTTTAAAGAGGCCTGCCGAGATTCCACAGAATGGCTCCGGGCCTATCATTTCCATGCCTGATCCTCTTTTGGCTAGGTCGTCCGCTTCTTTGTTACCTGGGTGGCCCTCGTGGCCTGGTACCCAGGCTACCGTAAGTTTGTTTGCCAAGGAGACTTTTTCCAGCCTGTATACAGTTCCCCACTAGTTTGGAAATAACTTTTGGAGAACTGACGGCCTGACGATATGTTTTCTTTTACTACCTTTTTCGGATTAAAGAATGCAATGCATTATTGCTGCGATTTCCGCTTGGAAAACCGTGGCGTGCTGACCTAGACTTAAGGTTATCTTTTCTCTAGGCTTATCTCCATAGATGCCAGCTCCTACTTGCTTGTTGGTCTTGGAGCCATCTGTATACCAGATATGATCGGCTTTGATTGGGGGCCTTTTTTCCAGTCCTTCCTATCTGGTATGACAATCCAAAAGTGTCTGTTGAAGATGAAACGAGGGGATGACCTGTCTGAGGGCATCTCAGACAATGAGCTGACCTCTTGATCCTCCTCTATTTCCCATCTTGAGGTCCTTTCGTTTCCTATAATTGGACTTTGACCTCGTTTAAGTCTATAGAGTACCGTCATTACTTCTCCCTGTATGTAAATGTGGAGTGGCGGCAGGTTTAGCAGCACTTCCAGGGCTGTGGTTGATAAGGTAACGTGTTAAATTAATTATTCATGTAATATATCGCGCCCTAACCTTAAATGATAAGTTTTGTCGTAGGCGCTGAAAATATAAAGATTGAAAATATTTTATTTTTTGTAATTACTTTTACTCATTACCATGACGAGTAAAATATAGTTTTACTTGACATTCAAATTATTATTTTCCCAACCTCTCAACTAGTTCGGCTTTATTTCCTACTTAAGGACGACCATGGCACTTTAACCATCGTCGTAACTGAACACAATTGTGGCTTCTACGGTAGGATGCACTAATGAAGCACCATCAATTAATTTTTTTATTAATTGCACTAATATTAGGAGTGATAATGCTTGTTGCCCAGCCATATTTATAAAAAGTGTTCGAAACTTTCATATTGCTGCCTTTTTAAATGGCGGGCGTGCTTGCGCTGAGCATACCTTAAAAGGCCTATTATGTTTGTTGTTAAAAAAGTCCATCAATACTTATTCTTTACTTATAAGCAACCAAGTTTTGCAGGACAAAAACCATTTAACCGTGTTGAGAACGGTTTTAATTATCACAAGTATATTATTATTATAGTGCATTTTTGTCTTAAATTGGATACAGATTTACCTACTGTATTATGACAGAAACATTAGAAAACATCCTGTATGTTATTAAAAACTTCCATCTCTTTTAATTTTTTAAATTTATTTGCTCTTTCATATTTTTAAATTAACAGATTTAAATAAAATATTTTAATTCGCAATAACCATACATTTGGGATTTGACATGTTTATGGACTTCAATAGTTTATTGCAATATAATAAACCAAACGGACACATACATATTTATTTAAATAAATATGGTTAAAAATTGCTTTTTAACTTATTCATTAAAGGTTTTTTTGAGTTTTACCAGTAAAATTAAAACTTAATCTGAACAAGCGGCAATTTTAATATAAAATTTCGAAAAATGGTTTAAATATCAACTTGTTCCAAATTTGCCGCAAAAATCAATTATCATGTACAACGCTAGCTACCACTCCGGGCTGGTAGAAGACATACCCCGCAAATCTTGGACCAAAAAAAGATTAATTCTGTGGCTTTCCGAAGAAAATATTGCCTTTCCTGAGACAGCTATAAAAGACTAACTCTGGGATTTGGTCGAAAAAAACCAAAGTTTAGAAAAGAAATATTTCCTTGACGAATATGTGAAACCTTTTGGTCATAAAGTTCTTCGCCTCCCATCGTACCATTGTCAATATAATCCAATTAAAATGGTTTGGTCAGAGTGCAAAAGAAAATATGACCAATATATTTCTGCCTTAAAAGGAACCTCTTCTAAAGTGTTGGCAACGTGGGAAAAGGTACTTGGCGAAATAACCACTGAGCATTGGCAGAACTACATTCGGCACGCCCAAAAAGAGATCCTAGAAGCTTGGGAAGTAATCAGAATATGCGATGCTTCAGATATAAACCCCGTCATAGTGACTGATTCGGATGACGAAGATGAGAGCGACGATCTGTTATCTGACCCTGACGATCTTTGATTTATATCATGTAATATTTTATTTAAAAATAGTTTAGTTATTTATTTAAATTTAGTTTAATCACTTTGCCACACATTAAGTTTCCTATTATTACCATTGGTTTATATTGCATTGTATTGCAATCAACATCTTTTGAAATATCCTTTTGCCCTTGTTGGTGATACTTCTTTTAAGCTTTTGTCCCATTTTAGTCCATTTTTTTTTAAATTAAATATCGCTCCTTCACTTACTTTCGTTGGGGCAGCTGTCCTTTCCACCAAACTTTGAAGGTTTAAGGCAATTCCTGCAGCTTCTTGTTGTTTCTCTAGCTCAAAAAACGGCCATTAATTTAGAATGATGAGCTGTTTGCATTTTAAAGTATTGTTAAGAAAGCATTTTTTGTACACTTTTTTATAAATAAATCAGATTTTATATTGTTAAAAAAACTTTTGTTTTTCTTAAAAGTATGAAAAATAGAGCCTTTACAGTTTATAAACAATCCAAATTTTAAAGAAATATATTTGTAAAAAAATATAAATGAAACATTTATAAAAGCATTTGTCACATCCATCTCCAACGGTTTCGGAGCGAAAAGTTCTTACGGTGTGAACAAATGCGCAAATTGAATATACAAATCGAACGCACCTTTGGTATGTCAATTGTTATCAGCTCAGAAATACGTTTTTTTGGGCTTTTTGACATAACTGCATATCCGAAAAAATTCGAGTATAGATTTTTTTTCTCTTAAAGCATTTTTTTATTCTTTTTTATTATCTTTACTTAATTTGGTCTATAATGTTTTAATATGTGTTTTATTAATCAAAAAAGTATTAGTCTTATGGCACTTAACGGTTTGACCTCACTGGTCATATAATAGTAATAATAATATGCAAGTTATTTTTTATCTTTATGACAGCCCCGAAGGCTTACAGTTCGTTCGGTAATTTTAACGAATCGGTGCAAACCAAGGAAGTTTGAAGGTTAATGAAAGCCCAATACTATGGCCTATTCGATCAAAAAATGTCCGGCCCACTATGAAAATAACTACCATGAGGGGCCCCTGCGATTCTGCGCAGTAACAAAATTCCCCAAAATATTGTAATGTGATGCCTACCTACACAGAGTTTGTAGGTAGGCAACACATTATCTTTTGACAGAGCGGGAGTCCGGTTTTTGTGTGCGACGGCGCGGTGTTTATGAAACCATACCCGCGCTGTGCCGTTGTCTTATCAACCCTTCCAAGCGCCGTATTAATTTCGATTGTTTTGCCTTTTATAATTTTTTTTTGTGGTTAAAGAATTTTTTTTGAATTAATAAAAACCTTTATATTTTAGTGATTATTGGTTTATTTAATTGTGACTATAATTTTGTGTTTATTATTTGCTACTTACAATATCGTAACAAAATGCCTGCAAGTTGTACGGTTTTGTCTTGCAAATCCAACATACCCAGAATACCCCTGATTAGGAAAACAAGCGCAGGTCAATTTAAATATTACTTTCACAAGAATATAAACTAATCTTGAATTGGGGCTTCAAAAATCTTGTCTAGTTCAATGCCCCAAGACACTGTCATGGTCGGTGTCGCAAAAAGAAGTTATTTAATAATTTTGGCGTTACTTTTGAGAACAACCTTAACTGACACAAACACAAAAAGCTTGGATTCCTCTTTTGAGCCAGTAAGTATTTTTATCTGTCTAATCTGTATACTCTGTATGTACTCTAATCAGATCATCTTTAGAATATTGTTCTCATGTCTGGGCAAAGGTATTTCCTACAACTCTTATCATTCTTGATTCCATTCAAAGAGATCTGTTCGTCTTGATAATGATCCCACGCTTACAGAAAAGCTTTCTTCTCTTTCCCACCGACGAGCTTGAGGGAATATGTTGCATTTTTATAGATATTTTCACGGCCTCTGCTCCAAGAAGTTGGCAAGTATAATTCCTCTGGCAGCTTCCAACAGAGCAACACGTAGTGCCACTTTCATGCATCCTTTTACAGTCCAACTTAAGAGGCCCCGAACTTCCCACTTTCTTTGTTCCATCATCTCCAGAGTGTCTAGACTGATATCTGCTACCCGCAGAAGTTTTTTCTTCTTCAAATATTTGGGTATGGTGTAGATACACTCCCCGTTACCACACTTAACGGTACGTTAGTATTAAAGCCTCTGCCTTGGTGAACTGTCAGACAATATAAAAAAAAATCTTATGTAAAAAATTTTATACTTCTTGTTAAATTTGTTTATGATATCTGCATGAGGTAACACTATTTTATTGTACTTTTTTACAAATTATGAATTTATAAAATATTGTATTACCCTAAAACACAAGCAACCAGTTCAAATTATGGTAAGTTTTTACTTTTCTTGACCCTTGCCGATTTCGATGATGAATGTAAAGTAAGTGTTTTTCGTCAACGTTTTATTTTTTAGATATCGATCCTTAAATATGATAATTAGAATAAATTCATTTACACTATCTTGCCCATCTTTTATTACAAAATACAAAGACTGAGTTTTGAAACAAACCCTATCTTTTATTAGCCCCTATTTTTTGCTATTTAAATTTTGTAAAATTAATTTTGTTACTTTATTGTTTATGTTACTATCTAACATAATTTATAAATGTATAAAAATACAAACTAAAAAATTTCTGTATCTAAATATAGAAAAAAAAGAGTTATTTGTGCAACCAGTCGAAAAAAGCACTATTTTTCGTAACGAGCAGATCAAAAAATGTAAATTATCAAAAACAGTGTTCCAAACGCTTTTTACACGATATTTTTTCTAATTTTAAATATGATATAGATCTTTTAAATTCAAGTGTAAAATATGAAAAACTTTCCAAAACTCATTGACGTTGTCAAATATCTTAATTTTCATCAAGTGTTGCGAAAAAATTTACTCTTTGTAACTACTTATGAAAACTAAGATATTTGACAACGTCAATGAGTTTTAAAAAGTGTCACTTTAAATTTCAAAATTTATTTTATGAATATAAATGAATTACTGATTTATAGAAATTTCTAAGTCCGGCACTGGTCCTGCATTTCAAATACGCATGCTGGATAACCTTATTGTTTTTTTAGTGCGCGCTAGCGTAAACTTGCCATAAATGCGATTAGCGATTACATATCTAAAGTTAGGTTGTCTATGGTCCCCATCTACTTACTTTTGTAATCCGCATCCTGCAGGTTATATAATTTCAATAAGCCCAATTACAGAATCTTTACCGTAAACAAACCTCCATAAAAAATAAAAAGAACTTCTGTTAATTATTAAGGAACTAACTTAAAAATAACCACGCTTCTTGACTCTTCTTGTGTTACTGTAAAAAAAATTGGCAAAAAAGCGTAACCAATAGGGGATAAAGTGAAAAGGTATCCATGCCTTACAAGTATAAATATCAAAACACAAATGGTCCTTAAGTTCAAGGTACCCGACGCCGGGATTTTAGACATACATGTATTCTACCCATTTTATACCCCAATTCCGTCAACGCTGTACAAGCACCGAAACATGCATAAATTGCACTTCACGGCACTATAAAATTTACAAATCAAAATTTATAACCATTTTTTTTTATAAGAAAAGTTGTAAATCTTTTAACAGTGTCTATTTTTTCTATTTCATAATATAAAATCCATAGAATCCATGTATGTCTACAAACACTCCTTTAAAATATTACCAGATATTTACCTACACCAAAGTAAACACTGAATTTATTTAGAAGAATTTATTAGGTACCTAAACTTTACATGAGAAAAGAAATAAAAATAGTTGTGTTTAAATCTACTATTGCTCTTAAATTCCTTTTATTAGAGATTTATTCAGAATCAACAATTCAAGAACCGTTTCGATTCTAAGGATTGTTGAGTTAAAAAATACGTAAACCCACGCAAAACAAGCATTTTGACAGATCGTATAAATGTGTACCTTTTATTATGATACGGTGTGGTATATTAACTGAAATATTACTATTTATGTCTGGTATATACTCAATGACGCAGAAAGGTAAATATCTAGTACTTATCAGAGTTTATTAATCTTAAGGGGGTTATGACATCCGCCATATTGAAAAACTCTTCTGTGACGTCAAGAAGGGCCAATTTCGGCCATGTTGATTTTATGCCGGACAGTGGCGTAGAACTGAGGTGAAAACGAAAAACTGCTTTTATTCCGACGAACAAAATTTATATTTCAAAAATATAAATGTAATTCAATTATTGAAATTAAAAATTAAAGCGACATCACGACGATGGCGTACCTTTTCAATGGTACCTACTACATTAAATATTTTAAAAAAGAGAAAGAAAAAAAATGTTGTAGAAAATACTAATGATTGTTAATTTATTATAATTATGAGTACTTACTCTATTTTTAAAAACAATTAGTAACATTTTTTTCTTTAATAATACCCATCTATATTACGACGTTTATAAAATTTTATTAGCAAGTAAAGAAGTTTGGGGTTTTTAATTATATTTTTATCTTGAAACACTCCGCGAAGGCTGAAGCCTAGTATTAACGCACTGTGGGTGTCTGAAGTGTGGTAAGAGGGAGTTTATTTACAAAAGATTAAATTCTGCAGGTAGCAGGTTCCATAGTCTTGACACTCTAGGGATAAAGGAACGAAGAAAGCGGGAAGTTTGGGGCCTCTCTAGCTAAAAAAGATGCATTAAAGTTGCACTACGTGTTGCTCTGTTGGGAGCTGCCAGAGAAGGAATTATACTGGCCAACTCCTCTAAGCAGAAGCCGTGGAAATACCTATAAAAGAGAGACAGATTCCCTACAGCCCGTCGGTGGGCAAGGAAAGGAAGCTTTACTGTAAGTGCAGGATTAGAAATGGGCTTTTACAGGGTATCTTGAAGATCTTTGTTAGATTATAAAATATCCAACTCCAGATCAGATACTGGAAGCCATAGAATAATAACTTTACTTGTTAGGAATTTATGACGGTGTTCTTGTATTACTTCATAAATATATAAACTTGTCTATTAACCCTTAATTTATTTTACTTTAAAAAGTAATTATGTTACTTTTAAAAACTAGTTATTTATTTACTTACGGACCATACAGCATTTTAATATTCCCAAATAATAGCAAGATTTTTCACTTTGACAATAAAATGAATTATTTTATGTAAAAAAATGTGAATACAGGTTTATTGCTACAAAACTAAACCTTATTTGTTTCACAACTACAACACCACAATACATTTACAATTGCAACAATTAGATAAAATACAATTGAAATTTTTACATTTTAAAATAGATATGGAAGAAAAGAACACAGTACTTAGTGGTATTATTTAATAATATTTTGTGGTATACTACATTTCATATTCTAAAATATTAAAATCATTTAAACATTAAAATCCCACTTAATACAAACACAAAAATTTTATTTATAGTTTTTTCCTTTTTGATCAGGATCTCATAATCACATGTTTTGTTATTTTTCTGGAAGACATATAGAAATCGTCTTTTTTAACATGCTCCGAGCAAATGACAGAATCCTTATGGGGAACACAACTTTTTGGTCTATTGCACACTAAGGACTAATTAAAACTACACGACTAAACACTACCAAAAACAATATAGTAAAAACAGTCAAAACTAATAAAATATCAACTCTGTACACAAATATTTGCAACTGTAAAAATAACCCCATATAAAAACTTCGACTTGTGGCACGACTCTGTCCACAGCTGAGAATGCCTAGTAACTTTTAGAGTTACCGGCAAGACCAACAACATAAGCCGTACTTTTCACATCCTCACGTCTTGGACTTTTGCTATCCCCATTCTCTTTGATGTCATAATCCTCTTAGGCTATCGTGCCCTGTTAGCAACCCTCCCGTTATGCAAAGTAATAATAATAATAAATAAGTTTATTTTTCCAAAAGTGTACAATTTTTATATAAACATTTAAATAATCATTATAAGCACAGAAGCAACATTTTTCATTGCTTGTTAATGCTGTTTTGTAATGTCGGGTAGTGTCACTATTTGGGTAAAACTGTCACAGTCGGGTTAAAAGTCCCGCAAATTGAGTAATTTTGTTACAATCAAATTTTGAGTCACAATATTTCAATCTACTTTTATATTAACACACCTTAAATTATAGGTTAATTTAAGAAAAAATTCGTATTTCATTTCTATTTACTTGTAAAAGCCATTTTTTAAGTTCATTTTTAAATAATTTTGAAAACATCATTTCTTTAATGTTATTCTGTGTAAATTAAAATTTCTGCTAAGAAATGAATAGATTTATCTTAATTCTTTTTCTGCTAATCTGGAACCACCATACACTCTTTTTTATACCTAGTGTTTATTTCATGAGTAACTCCTTGTAGCATAATTTTTTGCTTATACACTAACATCGAATATTAAAAAAATAAATTTGTTTGACATCAAAAACTTTCGCCTCAGAAAAGAATTGATCACTAGAATATTTCTTGCTTCTATTAAAAATAATTTTAAGTATCCATTTTTGTGTTACTTCTAGTTTATTTAAATAACAATCCCTCACACTGCCCCAACCAGAAATGCCATAATTGAATTGAACCAATGCGAAGTATATATTTTTAAGTTGTTCTGGTTTGAGATAATATTTTAGGTGCGAAAATCGAGTAATAAGATATCTGGTTTTTGAAAGTATATGGTTTATTTGTTTATCCCATCGAAGGTGTTGGTCCACAATTATTCCCAAGTATTTAATACTGTCAGTTTTTAAATATATATATATATATATATATATATATATATATATATATATATATATATATATATATATATATATATATATATATATGTATATATATATATATATATATATATATATATGTATATATATATATATATATATATATATATATATATATATATATATATATATACAGGGTTACAGCTAAAGTCGACCTAGATCCGTTAAGGGCGTATAGTATCCATTATTTTGACAGATTTCACCATGTAACTTACCCTATCCCAAACCCCATTCGCCGTTTTTTCGAGATATTCAAGTTTTATTTTTTTTTTTTTTTTTTTTTTTTTTTTTTTTTTTTTTTTTTTTTTTTGTGAAAAATGCTGATTTTTACCTATTACATTTGGATGTTTTAAATTGTTGGGCTTATTATTATTATTACTTATTTTTGACAAAGTAAGAAATGTAGATGCTTTATAGCCCCAATACCCAATAATATACATACGTTAACTAAATAGGTCGTAGTAGTTAAAGTTAAAGTGAATAAAAAAATAAAAAGTTTATTGTTCTTTAAAGGATAATTGGAAAAAAACATTATGGCACCTGTTTTGCTGATATGCCTAAAAATATCTACGATTTTTTCTTCTATCCAACGAGGTATAACAATCTAGGGCCTCATTTGAATTCATAGAAAAAACTTTGCTTGTTAGGCCTCAAGGTGTCAATTTGTAACATTCCCCGCCTATTGTCCTTCAAAGGGTACGGCGGTGCATTGTAAGCGGAGACAACACGATTACGGGAAAAACAATGTGTTTGAAAGCTAAAAAATATTGTGTTTGGTTGTTAGTCGCCTTATGTGATTCGTGCATGGTAGATGCGATATTCTTTGCTGTCTGTTTTCTATTCGACTTGGCTGTGTTTCTAACGGACTGTTTTTTTTTCTAATTGCTTCAAGCTGCCTTTCAGTAAACTGGACTCCGATTTGTGCTTGTGATACGGAACTGTTGAAAATGACAATAATAAGGAACGACGAATACGCTGATATGTTGATTTGCTACGGATACTGCAATTGTGTTCCGTACAAGCTCATAAGCCAGATACGCCACAGACGCTATCCCGGCCGTCGAGTGCTGGATATTAGCGTATTGACGGAGTTTATAGAAGACTTCGAAGAGCTGAAACCGTTTAAGACGAAGTACGGACTTGGGAGGCCATTATAACAAAGTGATAGCTGACGAAGAACGAGCTTTCAATGAGATAGTGGAACGATTTAGATTGGATCCAACCACTTCCACTAATATTGTTGCCCGTGATCTGAGTCTCATAATGGAAAGTGTGGTTTACGACACGCTGCTTGGGCCTATACCCATACCATTACACGCCGGTACAAGCTATTGAAGAAGGAGATCCCGTGAAAGATTGGATTTCTGCAGGTTTACATGCTGTAATACAGATGGCAAAGGGGCTTAACTTTTCTTAAAAATATTGTGGACAGATGGTCAAAATTTGATAAAGATGGGATACCATTACTACACACAACACTCTCATTGTGCAGGCCCCAAAAAGACTGAAAAACCCCAGCTGGGAAGAGTAAAGGGTACAAAGCCAGATTCAGCGTGAATGTGTGGATGGGCATCATTTCTAATAATTTGAATTGGGCCATACTTTCTCACGAACAATTTAAATGGTGAAGAATACGAAAACTTCCTAAGAGGAGACCTTAACGATTACTGGATGATTTGCCTTAATCTGGTTAGAGACATGTGGTTTCAGCATGATGGCTGCTACATTTCAGGAGAAGTGTCAGGGAGTGGCTGGACACAAATTATCCCAATGAAGTAGTTGGACATATATATGTTCTCTCCTACATTTAAAAAGCAAAATTCCGGTAAATTGTTAATATATGATGCAAAAGGCACAAATTTAGTCTTTGCTTGATTCAGTGTAAGTTTATTGCATTGAAACCACTTAAAAATATCACTTAAGTCAGACTCCGCCTTGTTTTTGGCATCTAGCCAGGAGTCTCCCGAGTAAAAGATGGCCGTGTCATCAGCAAAACTGATAACTGTACCCAGCAAATTTGTTTTTAAAAGATTGTTTAGGTATATTGTAAAGAGAAGTGGACCAAGAACTGTCCCCTGCGGTACACCACAGGTGACAGCTTTCAGGTTACTCTCCACATCATCTATTTTTACGTACTGGTTTCTTTCACTAAGGTAACTCTTAAACAAATTAAGTACACTGCCTCTGATACCAATATGTTCAAGTTTTTGAATGAGCTTTTTATGGCAAACTGTATCAAAAGCCTTGGTCAAGTCAATAAAAACGCATAATGATGATCTTTTTTTATCCAAGGCGTTATAGATTTCGTTTGTGAGACTGATCATTGCATCCTCGGTGGACCTTCCCGCTCTAAATCCAAATTGTTTTGCAGAAATTAGTTTTTGTTTCTCTAAAAACGAAACAACCCTTTGTTTTATTATTTTTTCAAAAATTTTTAAGATATTGGAAATTAAAGATATTGGTCTATAATTTCCGATTTCAGTTCTACACCCACTTTTGAATAGAGGTTTGATTTCTCCTAACTTTAAAGCATCAGGAAAGTCACCGGTATAAAAACTAAAGTTAATTAAATATGTCAAAATAGGCGATATTTCGTTCGCAATTTCCTTAAGTGTTTCGCAACGTATTTTATCTGGTCCAGGTGCTTTTTTTGTCTTTAATTCTCTTATTATTTTTTTTACCTCATACTCTGTTGTTTCTTTCAAAAAATATAAACTTTTATCAGACCAGGTAATTTTTTCTGTAAAGTTTTTTGGAGGTGTTATATCTTCTGCCAATTTTTCCCCAATTTCGCAAAAATAGTTATTAAAGTGATTTACGATTTCTCCGCTATTTGTGACAATTTGCGAGTTAGAAAGTTTAATTTTTCAATTTTTGAGTTTTGTAAAGGTTTGTTACATATTTTGTTTACACATTCCATAGTGCCTGGGATGTTTTTATTTTTTTAAATTAAGTTTTGAGCATAATCTTTTATTTTTTCAATTGTTTTTGAGAGTTGATTTTTATATACTTTTAATTGAGCATTTTGGGGATCTTTTAGGATTGATTATAAATGAAATTTTTTGTTTTAATTTTATTTAATAAACTTTTAGTAATCCATTTATTTTCGCATTTTTTGTATTTTTTGTTTTATAGTTTTCGTGTTTTGGGAAATTTTTGTTGCAAAATCTTTAAAAAATTTACAACTGAATTATTTAAATTTTCTAGAAAAAACGGATTCCCACGTCTCATTTTTAAATCAATCTTAACTTTTTATAATCTGTATATGATTTGGTACGTATACTTTTGTTTCTTTCTGTTCTGTTGTGACGTCGTATGTGAGTATGATTGAATGGTGGTCCGTTATTTTATAGTTTATTATAAATGACTTAGAGTTTTTAAATGTATTTTTATCCCCTCCCTTTACATATATGTGGTCAAGACAAGTCTTTGTCAGGGGTCTTGTGAAATGTTTATTTACGTATGATGTAAAACCATATGCCGACAAAAAGCTTTTGTAATCATCTATGTATTGCATGTTCTCTTTGAGCAGGTCTAAATTAATGTCTCCGATAATAATATGTTTTTTAGATTGATTTTTTCTAAATATTCTGAAAAATTTTCCAAAAAAACTTTTTCATTTATTGATGGTGAGCGATATATGCAGGTCAAAAGAAATTTGCCCTGATTTTCACCTATTAAAAGTTCAATGCATTTTACATCTCCAATAAATTTAAACGCAAATTCCATGCTGATTGACTCCCTAACAAAAACCAATATTCCATCACACTTGTTAAAGCTCCCTTCATTATAAACGGCCGAATACCCAGGAATATTGTATATCTGTAGATCTTTTATTACGTGTGTTTCGGTGAGCACAATGATTTCAAATTTTTCTTTAAATTGTTCTAAGAAACATAAAAATTCTGTAAAATTTGTGTTTATACCACATATGTTCAAATGAAGTATTTTAAAAGTAGTATTTATTTTAAATTGTTGATTAAAGAAATTTAAGTTTTTTATTAGTTGTGGGACTATGATGTTTTCATTTAAATCTCTTATAAATGGATCCATTTTTCAAAAAAACTATAAATAGATAATAACTAATTAACTAGAAAATAATAATTTTTAAATACTAAACTACAACTAATTCTATTTGAAAACTTGTAACAATCAAAATATATATTTTTTAATTTTTATTTCTTCTTTTTTTCAACCTTGTGCGGATGCCACTTTCGCGTGTGGGAGTGTTTTTGGATTTTCTTTTCTTTGTCTCGCTGTGCTCTGAAATCCCTAATTCTTGTTCTGAAGATTCTGCGCACTCAGAATCGGTAGTAAAGCTTTCAGAGTCACTATTTATATCTTCCAAGTCTCTCGCTGCGTATAACTTGTTCTCCAGTTCCAACCTAAAACCTTTTATTTGTGCTTGTTTATTTTGTTCCTGGGCTTTCTTCAAGTGCTTTCGTAAAATCTTAAGCTCTTCTCTGTCTTCTTTGCAACGGTCGTGGGATATTGCCAAGCCGGTTCCTTTTAACGCTCTTAGTTTTTGCGGATCTCTGAAAAGTTCCGACTTTTTCAGGTATGACAAGAACTCTATTAAAATTGGTGAGCTCCTTTCCCTCCCAATGCAGTATATATTATTAATGTCGCTTATAGTTAGTGCAAGCGAAAAAAGCTGATTCAGTTTTTCAAGCGTTTTTTGGTTAAATCGGCCCTATTTTCTACTTCCAACCCAAACAACAATACGTTATTTCTCCTGAGTTTTCTTTCCGCTTGTCGAGAACTTTCTTGCAACTTTTTTATTTTTTTGTTTGCAGATTTTATTTGGTCTGTGACCTTTTTCTCACTATTTTTAATTTGAGAACATTAAGTGTTGGTCTGCTCTTTATTTTGCTCTGACAGCATTCTATACATTTCCGCAAATGATTTTGGTTCGTCTCCCATGATTGCGATCTTTTCTGCTATATTTTGGCAGAGCGAGGTACGGGTCCTGCTGAAAATTTGGGTCAACTAAAATAACCATTCGAGTATCGAAGCGTTCGCCAGTACTGTTTCAAATTACTTGCTGATGAAAGTGGGGGTGTACCACTGTCTCGTCAAATATTTGCTTCCTTTATATTTTCTTAATGTATTTTAGGTTAGCTGTTCGTTTTATCTATTATGTTATAAAAAGGCACATAAATCTCCTACCTTTTTATAATTCTGGATTCACTAAAACTGTATTTGTTTACTATTTTGACTTTTTAATTTGAAGTTTAACTGCTTAAATATTGACTTTTTAACGGAATTTCGCACTACCGAGCGGCAACACACACACCTTAGCTGACGTCTTTTATTTTTCTGGGTAATCAGCTTAATTACCAATTTCTAAAAACTCTTATTTCCCTCCCCAAGGGATTTCATTTTAAAAATGTTATGCTCTGTTTCATTGCCTTTCCTACTTTGTCTGAGTAGTTTTTCCTTCGTTTTTTGGATGGGCCTCTTATGAAGCTTTTTCCATGTCTAATTTTACTGAGGTTTCCCCAAATTCCTTGTGTTTGTTTCGGATCCATTCCCTGGTTTGCCCTCGTGCTGTGGTTTTGGTCACTCCAAGGGCAGGTTCTGGTCCAAAGTATGGTGTAGATGATCCCTGTCTCGCTAGCTCATCCGCTTTTTCGTTGCCATCTATTCCCGAATGTCCTGGTTCCCACAAGAGAGTTACTCTGTTGCGTTCTCCCAAGACTTCCAGTTCTTTTTGGTATTCCCATGTCAGCTTGGACGTTACCTTGACAGATAAGTTAATAAAACTGAAAGGCGCCATATTAAAAAATTAAATTGTTTTACCAGCATTAAATATAAAAAAAACATTAAAAAATACCTTCAATAAAGAAATTGAAAAAATGTATGCATTATTTTAATCTTTTGTAAAAGGTGCATTATGATAAGGGTGTATAAGGACACCTGCAGTTTTATTGCAAGATGGTTTTATTTGGAAGTTAGATATTAATATAAGTGAGGCTGGGGCGTATTTCCCTCAATTTGGATTTGTTGATGAGGTACATATAAAACTTGCGTCTAGAGATACCCCGTGATCACGAGCTTCTTGACAGTGTTGACACATGAAACATGCTTTATTATACAGAGACTCGGCGCGTTATTTAAAAAGTAGGCTTTTTCTGACTAATGCTTCTAACGTAAAAAAAGCAAATCATGGGTCTTTTCTAATGCGTCTCCGCATTTTTACGTCTGATGTATAATTGGGGAAAATAAAAAGCCGCTTTGCTAACCAGAACTAACCATGACCGACTGGAACTTAAGGCTTTTGTATTTGTCTAAATTATTCCTACATAGAAGTTATTAAGAAAATCTGGTAATGCTAGCTTTAAAAAAGGTATTTTTAGGTTAAAAAGCAAATTTTGGCTAGCTTACCATGTAACATATTTACTTGTACATAGCATAACTAACAAGCAGCACGATCTCTGCCTG
>JAHBCN010010819.1:15000-30653 GCA_019359885.1 Listronotus oregonensis | reverse complement strand
CATATACAAACTTTTGCTGAGATTTCCTTTTATTTTTACAGCATAAAGAAGGAACGTGGTAATCTAAAAATTATGATTAGTATTTTTGATAGAGATATTTTTAAATTTACTTTAAAAATTTGGGGCAACTTTTCAGCGAACATACCTAGAACAGTTTTAAGACTGAAACGTTGCCGTTGGTCCATTATTATTTGACTAAATTATCTATTTTATTGTTCCAGGTTGTTTTATAATATTTTTATTTATTTATTATTATTTTTTTTGATTATAACTATTATTATTGCCGAGTTATATTTTAGTAAAAAAATAAAAAATCCTTTATAAGTTATTTATAGGCTAATGTAGCTTATCATTTTGCACGTTACAAAGAAAAATATTTAGTTTGCCATACGTTGTAGCATTTAATTTTTTTTGTCGTTCTCCGATATTATTTTTGTTTTTTTTTTATATATTTATTGTAATGTGCCAGTAGACCAAGCCTAATCTATTTTTGAGTTTTGCTGAAAGCCCTTCGTAAAGATGTCTATAACAAGAATTAAGATATGCTTCCTCCCAAAAAGTCCGGAACATTTGTTAAGTATGCAAAATTTAATAAAAACAAAAATACATTTTTTTTACTTTTATCGCTTATAACTATGTAAATATTGGCCAAGGAAAAAAATTCCCCAATAAAAATTCTATGTAAAATAGGTTAAAAATTGCAAAAGTTATTACGATAGTTGCAAAAAAGCAATTAAAAAAAAATACGAAATAGCGTAGTTTTATTGCTTGATTTTTATGGACCTTTTAGATTTTTCTGAGCAGCTTCATATTTGGCCAAAAAGAACATTATAACATGATAAAGCATTACGTTAGATTAAAGTTCGGCTTGATAGTTTTTGCTTTATAACTAGGCCATCAAAATTTCTTAAAAAAATTACAATTTTGGAAATTGAGTAGAGTTTCGAATATTGAACTTAGGTATTTAATTTTTTTTTTTTCACATATACTAGAGATCTTAAGCGTTTAATTTTTTTTGTTAAATGGTTTATATGGAATAATTGTCTTATTTTTGTTTATATTTTTGTAATTGGATAATTTAAGAGTAAAAACACTTCTTTTTTTATTTGTATAAACAATTGTTGTCCTTAGTAATTGTTTATAATTTTAAACAATTGCTAAATGCGCCCGAATATTTTAATTAAAAAAAAACTTTAAAGGCTTAGGATCTCTAGTATATGTGAAAACAAATCAAATGACTAGGACCAATATTTTCCATTATAGCCCATTTGCAAAACTGTCAATTTTTTTTAACACAATGGAATTGCAGAATAATTGGGCAAAATCTATTAAACGGATTTCAACGAAACTTGGTATAATGTTTTTCCATAGCATGATATTTTATCGAGCTGTTTTTTTTAGGATAAAATTTAAATATGATCTTGGTTCTTACTTATCACCAATTCATTATTCAAAAAGTAAATATGAATTATAAGAATATTAAAATATAAGCAATTTAGTAATTTTTTCAAAGATTAAAAAAAAACTAAGTCAATTTTTTAACAATCTTTATTTTACATGGAAAAAAGCACTAGACAATCCAAAAAATCAGTGTTGCTGTCTTTTTTCGGTTCTATTTTTAAGGGATCGGTTTTACGTTTAAGAATTCTAACATATTAAAAGATTATTTTCCAATTTACTATTTCTTCATTTAAACAATTTACTGCTAAAATCTTTTGCAGTGTGTATTTTAAACTTTACCTAAATTGTCAATGAGAAATTATTCCCAATGGAAATGAAGAAATGCAGCTTTAGTGACATGTTGCAAACTTACGTTTTATAAGATTAAAGTCTTTATTTAGATCAGTGTAGCTCTCTGATTTATTGTTAACTAGGAAGCTGCTCCAGATATTATTTTTTAACTCTTTGCCTTATTAATATCCGTAATTTTTTCCCAAATAAGGAGAAAAATTTTTGTCCTTATTTCAGGCTGCGCCTCGGTCTACTAGCGCATCTCTCGACAGAAATGAAACACTTTCCACCTGGGTATGTATATACTATTCTGCTTCTTTACTAATAGTACAGGAAATGAGGCTTTTTGGCTCGGATTTTTTTGTCCTGCATGGATTTCCCTGAAATTTTCAAAGTTTATATCATGCCGCGGAGTGCTTTTATCCTGGGGGGGATTGCCACCCCATCTTGAGGTGGAAATTTTTTATTACATTTTAACCAAGGAAATCAATAAAGAAAATAATTTTAGGTAAAAATGTTTTTTACGTTTTTTTCGCAAAACTAATATTTTTCGAGTTATTCGCGATTAAAAGTAAGAGTTTTTCGACAAAAATCAACGTTTTTAATGTGTTTTTCACGAATAACTCTAAAATTATGCATTTTATCAAAAAAACTGTAAAAAGCAAAATTGAAGCTTATAAAAAAAAAACTAAAATAAATGTTTTTTTGTAATTTTTCTACAACCAAGACGGACCAAGCTACGACTTGTTAATGGTTAGCTTTTGTTCGTCAAATGCTAAATTTAAAAGATTTAAAGTCAAATAGCGGGACAAGTTTGCTTTTTTCGAGGAAAACATACAAGGTCTTTTTTTAAGTATATAATTAGACCTTTCTTTTAAAAACAAAAAAAAAGAGTTTCTATCCTAAAAATTAAGCGAGTTATGATAAAAATAAGGTCAGTCCTTACTTTTTTCTACGAAAAGATCATTAAAAACAACCCCCTAATTCCCCTCTTAATTTAAAATGATCTGTAATCTTCCGCGATTCTTTTTATGTATGTATTTTATATAAATCCTAAAAGTTTAAACTAATTAAAAGGCTTTATTTTGGAAAAATTGGAGATTAAAGTGAAAAACAATTTTCCGCAATTTTGTAAAAATAGCCATTTTCTTCAAAATAACTCCAACAATACTGGAGATACAAAAAAAATGATAAAGTACCGAATTGAAGCTGTTTTGACAACAAAGACTTTTCATTTTATAAATTTTTCTGTACAATGAATATTTGGCCAGATATTGCTTTAAACGTATCCATTTTAAAACTAAGGGATTTAAAAGGATTTAATTCATATAGCCTTGTAGTTCTTAAAAAAACCAACAACATTATTTTTAAAAAAACTTTCTATTATTAAAACTAAAGGAGCTATGTTTAAAAAACCAATCAATTTTTTGTTCAAAAAATTCGAATAGCCCACTTCGAAGCATATCATTCTATACAACCGGTATTCTTTATACTTTTACCGATATAATTTTTGTGTGTACTTTTAATTTTTTTCCCATTTATATCTATTATATTGGTTTATAAGAAATGAAATGTTGTAAGGGGTGGATTTTAAGGATTGAAAATTTGCAAAAGAATAAAATTGGTAATATGTCAGGCAGTAATATATTTATTTAATAATTCTGTCAAGCTATTAATTTTTTGGGATAAATCTATTTTGTTTTAAGCTATAATAAGGGTTGATTTATAAAGGTCAAAAAGTTGCAAAATGAAATTAGTACATATTTGGAGCAACATCATTCTAAAATTAAATCACTATGATAAATTAATTTTTTTAGGGTTAATATTTTTTTTTATTTTAAGCTTTAACAAGGGTTGATTTTAAAGGGTTGAAATATTTTAAAATTATATCCCAAAGTATAAAACAATCATTAATCAACTAATCCATACCAACTTTTACCCATCTTAAGGTTTCAAAAGGTATTCTATAAGTTTTGACAATTAGGGATAGTTTTCACCCTTAAAAACAAACAGCGCACATTATATGAAATGAAATTTAAAGTAAAGGGTTAGAAGCGCCTAATTCCAAATTTTTATGCAAATCGATGCAGGACAAAAAAATTGCGAGGTTTTGCAATTTTTTTAGCTTTATTTCCGGAATTACAATTATGTATCATGAAATCGTTTTGATTTGTCAAAAACAATTTTTTTTTTGTAAATCTCATAAGGGGTGGTAATTTAAAGGTTAAGTTATGGTAGTTAAATATTTATTATGCCGTAAACTGTTAAAACATATTTTTTTCTACAATAAAAGCGTTATTAAATAATTTTAAAATAATTAAAAAAACATTTTTTTTGTAATTTTGTTATTAAGGATAATTTTCAAGGGTTGAAACGTTACAAGTATAATGTTATATATAACTCACAACATAATAATATATTCATTTAACATATTTAGCCATGATTTTAATTTACATAAAGTCTATTTCTACAGTTTTTATTTTTTTAGCATAAGGGGTGGTTTTTACTCCCTAAAAATAAAAAGCATACCTTAAGCATATTTAAGTTTTGATCTAGAGGATGAAAGCAACTTAATTCCAAATTTTTATAAAAATTGAAACTGTACAAAAAAATCCGAAGGTCCAACACTTTTTTTCTTCCATCCACTGTACTATAAGGGTTCATTAATGACGTTTTTCAAACCTCATACAATGTTTTCACCTAACGTGTAAATGTCGTATACTTTGTGTACGTGTTAAATCAGTGTAAATATGTTCGTTTAGCCTTATGATATATAAATTAGTTTTGGACCAATCACGCCCGTTTCCCTTGGATTTCAGGGGGCGGGGCATACTAAGAGAGTTTCGACTGTTGTGTTTGGTGTTGTTGCTTTGTTTTTATGCCTATAACCAGTATATTGGTAGGCTTGGTAAGTTTTTCTATGTTTACAATTATTATAGCATATCGTAATTCTGATTTAAAAGAAAAGTTAAAATTATTGTGTGAATTCTATCTAAGCTAAGCGTGTTAACTATAAAATTCCCAAACTTAACTAGACAGATGAAAATAGGTTAAAGAACTGCTGATAATAGTTATTTGGTTAGTGTTCCCTTATGATGGTGCACGTTCAAATATCAAATTCTTATTAAAAGGCGAAAAATGCATTGACGTAAATCCCTTTTTTTGCAGACAAATTTAGCTACTATCAAATAATAAATCTACCCTGTTATTCTACGAATAATAAATCTGACCTATTATTTAAATATTTTTAACCTGATTTATTTAAAGAGATAGCTAATATCAGTGTAACCCAATAAATATATTATTTTCTAAACATCTTCTAAAAAAACATTACGTTTTCAATTATTTTAGAAGTAACATTATTCTTAAAAAATAATATATTTTCGCACAAGTAGATTAAGCAATTTAAATAAAAGCATGCTTATTGTCATTATGTAATAGGACTGCTTTGGGATTTCTTTTACTACTGTCAATAAAAAAAGGCCAATCACTTGCTACAAAGGTCTTTAAGCAAGTGAATGTCAGCAAGTCGCTTACATCTTCTTCTTCTTCCAGGGAGCAGTCTTGATTTACTACCGGAGGCAGCGCAGCCTCTTGGACTTTTTGTGTCTAATCTACTGTTATCTTTTATACTAATCCTTCCATTAGTCTTGTTTCTTCTACAAGTCTGTATAACCCCAAGACTTGTTGGTTAATATATTCCTGTAGACTTATTTTCGATTGCCCAAGGAATGCTTCTCTGTTTTAATGGTTTTTGGGCTGTTAGGCTGGCGTCGATTGTCTGGTTAACTTGACGTTTCGCCAACATGAGTGGTTGGCATCTTCAGAAGTTGCTTCCTGGTTGACAGTATGCAAACTACTGGGCTTTGTGCGGTCGTAGCTCGTATTTATACGTTCGAGAGGTAGTGGGCAGGCCTTCGGTTACTTTCAGTTCCAATCGGTTCCGGTCGGCTTTGTTCGTAAAGGGTGCAATTCTTGTATCCTTAATTATGGGGATCCATGTTTTGTTGATTTTAACTGCTTTCTCTTTCTTATTAAAGTTGTTGCTATGCTTTTCTATCTCTATGGCTTCTCTGTAGAGTCTGGAGTGGTATGCCGACGTGGTCGCGAGTACTTGGGTCTCCTTAAACTTTATTCGATGGTCTCTTTTGTCTTTGGCCGATCAAAGGCATTCTTTGATTTTCCTCGTTGGTTTGAATATTGTTTTTACATTTTTCTCTCGTAGCAATCAACCAATCCTGTCCGTAACCCTCAAAATAAAGGGCCTTGCTACTGGCTGGAGTTGTTTGTTCTCCACGGGTCTGGTATTTGTTGGTTCCATTGATCTTTTGATTTCTCGGTCTGAATAACCATTGGCCCTTAAAGCGTTATAAATATGTGTTAGTTCTGCGTTTAGCGCCTCGGCTTCGCAAATTCTTCTTGCCCTTTCTGTTAGAGTTTTAATGACTCCATATTTCTGACATGGGTGGTGGTTGAAATCCCTATCTAGATAGCGATCTGTGTGTGTGGATTTTCTGTATACCGTGTGGCCTAATGATCTTTCTTTACGCGTTAATAATACATCAAGGAACGCTAGCTTGTTATTGTCCTCGATTTCCATCGTAAACTGTATATTTTCATGGATGCTGTTAATCTGTGTCAGAAATTCTTGCAGTTTATCTTGTCCCTGACTCCATATTACGAAAGTGTCATCCACATATCTATACCAAACTTTTGGCTTCTAATGGGCACTGTTTAAAGCCAGTTGTTTGAACTTTTCCATGAAGACATTTGCTACTACCGGGCTGAGAGGGCTTCCCATTGCTACTTCTTCGGTATGTTCATAAATCTTGTTTTTCCATGAAAAAAAGGTGGTTGTCAAGCCATGTTTAAACAAATTGGCGTTATCTTCTGGGAAGATGTCATATACATGTTCCATTGCATCCTTTAGGGGCACTCTTGTAAAGAGGGGGATGTGTGCCTCTAAAGGATGCAATGAAACATATATATGACATCTTCCCACGCTTCATATTTACACAGGGAATGTTAGCAGCCCTACTGCTATGAGGGAGAGATTTCAATCTTTTTCTACTTTGTCTAAGTAGTTTTTGCTTAGTTCTTTTGGAAGGGTCCATTATGAAGCCTTTTCCATGTCTTATTCTACTGATGCTCCTTCAGTATTCCTCGTATTTGTTTCGGATTCATTCCGTGGTTTGCTCTCAAGCTGTGGTTTTGGTCACTCCAAGGGCTGATTCTGATCCAAACTATTTTTGAATGTCCTGGTACCCACAGTAGAGGTACCCTGTTGCGTTCTCCCAGCTCTTCTATCATTTTGTTTTGCACAGTGCAGTAAAGCATATGTTTTCGTTTGAATTCCAGAACTGTGTGTTCCTAGTAAAATGGTGAATTGTGAATTCTTTATTTCACTGTACACGCCCGCTCCAGTTCCCTGCTTGGTTTTGAATCCATCTCTATACCAGATGATGTCTCCAACCGTGCTGGGGAGATCGGGTTGTTGCCACCTACTTCGATCTGGAATTTTTACTCAAAGTTTTTGTTAAATGCGTAACGGGAAATTATCTGCTCTAATCTTACGCCCGGGATATTGTTAGCAACCTGACTTTTTATGTCGTTATGTCCCAAACTAGCGTAGACACCAGTTGGTTTTTGTTGCAGACGGAAGTAGCCCATTCTTGCCTCTCCCATCACTATGAGGTTAAGTGATGGAAGGTCCAAGTAACACTTTCTGGCTGCTGTTGGGGTTGTTTTGATTGCTTCTGTTATGGCTAAGCAAGCAAGTTTCTGCACCTTTGCCAGTTCTGTAACAGCAGTTCTTGGTCGCATCTTTGTCCACCATAAAAGTGATGCGTATGTTATCATAGGTCTTACCACCGTGGTGTATAACCAATAAACTATGTTTGGTTTAAGGCCCCATGTTTTTCCATGTGCGCGACTAATTAACATTAGACTTATCTTTGCTTTCTTTCTTATTTTCTGTAGATGTTGGTTCCAGGTAAGTTTAGAATCTAGGATGACACCCAAATATTTTACTTCCCCTCACCTCTTAGGTTCAGGGGTCCTCAGCTAGTTTCCTATCTTTTTGGTGAAGGGAAGGTGGAAGGGCTTATGTTTAGTCTTTATTCAAAATATTTCAAGATGCTTTTTTATTAATACATGTTTATACAAATTTATTGTGGCTGCACGTATGAACGTAGGAAATGAAAAAACTTTGTATTTGGTGAATTTTTTTATTAAAACAATTATCCTAGTAAACCGCTTTTGGTAAAAACCATCAGTAGTGCTATTCGTCAAGCAGGAGTTACAGCGACGTATTTTATTTTCTAATGCATGTTTTGGTATTATTGTAATGTAGTTATTTTAAAGTTTTAGCAAAATAATAGTAGGTAACCTTAAAATAAAAATATTATTAATACACAGTGTTTGGGTGATAATGAAACTTCTATAAACGGTGCTGTTGCCAGATTGTTAAGGATGGGAAATTTAAAATCGAATCATCGTTATGATTAAATAAGGTAAACATTTTAAATACAAAACTTATTAATTATTATTAGGTACCTAGTACTGGCTTAGTGTGCAGAAGATACCAACGAAGTTCTTTAAGTCCAACGCCTAACATGTTTAATAAAAGTAAAAACCTGATAACAATGGTATCCAAAAATCTCCAAGGATATCGTCGTAGTATATGTGGCGGGATACCTCTTACAAAAATTAGTAAGTCACTTATGTAACGTATTTTTGGAGGTAAACAATTTAAAATTTTGAAAAAAAATCAGCTACTTATTATTAATAAAAAACTTATATTTCAAATTAAAATAAATCTTTTGCTTAGTCATTTCTCCCAAGCATGTTGTAGAATACATTATAGAATTAAAAAATATTTTTCTTAAACATTTAAATGAATTTGCTTGTAGATATTAAATGGGAAATTAACTGAAAAAGGCTTTTAAATGACATTTAGTCAACAATGAAAAGATTTACCTTTTTGATGATTTTTATTATTGTACACAAGAGTTCGCATTTACTACACCATCAAATTTATCAATTAAGAATATTAAAGGTTCTGGTTAGGTTAGGTTAGGTTTAAAGTGAATGGACTTTTTACGCCCTCCACTGTGACCGCTCGGTCGATTGTGGCTTGCACCTTTTTATATTTCTCCCAATAGGATCAGACTTTTAATTATACCGATATCAGATTGGGAGAGAGTTCTTACATCTTCTCTTACTCGTGTCGCTACCGGACACGAGCACAGTGTTTTGATGTGTTCTGGTGTCCCTGTCTCCTGGAGAGTATGACGAGCAGACGATTAGATCAGTCATGCCCTCCTCTCTTGGTCTAGTGACGTGGGTAGCTACAAGGTCCTTGTTACAGGAACCAGATGTTCTTTCTGAGGCCGCATCTCCGACCTCACCCTATGAAAATGGTCCTATCCGCTTTCTGTTTAAAGCCAGGGAACTCTTTTCCCTATAAAGGCGGTTCTGTCCGCCTTCTGTTTGAATTCAGGGATCCCTTCCTAAGCACCTGTTTGTTCGGGATGGATTAGCCCTTCCCCGTGAAACAGGCGCCGGTGACTTCAGGACACCTTTTTAAACGAATTCACCCGTTTCGGTCGGCGCACCTTTGTCTGCTTTTAACCTTGGGTGGCACCTCTCGAAACGGATTTATCCGTTTCGGTCAGCGCACCTTTGTCACTGTTTTCCTATGTTTGGAGGTAGGGAAGTAATAGTCCACCACGGTAGAGCCCCGCATTACCGCAGTAACGCTAGATACTCTGAGATGTCGCCCTGTCTCTCAGAGGCACCGTTGGAGACACCTGTTTAAGGCACAGGATATCATTCACTTGTCAGCACGATATGCCAACACCTTGAGTTAAGCCTTGTGTTCATCTTAGCTTCGGATCCCGTTCCATATGTTAGCCAAAAGAGTAACTCTAGTGCATGTTCCAAAAGATCCTACTGGGCCTAACCACGACAACGACGTGTGAACCGCGGATGTTCTGGTTAGTGATAGTTTTTAATAATTTTTTTGTCATATATTTCTTATTATATTTTTGTCTTATTTAATTCAATACTTTTGTTAGTAATAATGATTTTTTCGTAATAAATCTTAATTTCGAACTATTTTGTTTTTTAAACCTTGCTTATTGCCAAATTATTTGTATAAGACGGGTCCTTTTATTTTTCTTTCATTGAAATGCATAATAAAGGTAAATTTAGATAAAATATGCCAGCCACCTGAAATATTATTAACATATAGTTTATTTGTCTGAAGCACATAATATATTAAATTTTTAAAATCCCCAAAGTCGTGAAACCATTGCTCGAACCAGAAAAGGCCCATGGATATCGATGCGCCGCACCGCCTCTCACCGGCTAGATGTATTTTCCTAAGCTTTGTGTCTCGCCACTTAAAGTGCCGACATGTAGTGACTTTACTATCCTTTTAACTTGCTTGCGCATTTGATCGATTCTAACATTTTCGGAACCGTCTCACGGCGGTACAAAATCCGTGGGTTGGAACAAACCTATAGATTAAAAAAGTTAATATCTTTAGTAAGTGTTGTATTGATACTAGTTTAATCTGAAAATAAAATTTTAATTGTTTTTTCGTCCCATTATAAGTCTGGTTCCTAGATAAAATATATAATTAAAAAGGTAATTCTGGCAACTTGGTTAAACAAAAATAAATATAAACAAATATTCAAAATAGCTTTGAACATTAAAAACATCTTTATTGGCAATTTTTTATGGTTTACGTAAGTACTAAATTATATAAACCATTTTTGCCTAGAAATTGTTGCGATAAAATAACCGTTATTTAAGTTTTAATCTAATATTTCTTGTGCATTTTTTAATCAAATCTAGATACATAGGATTCTTTTGAACATAACTACTCCCATTTTCAAAGTAAACAAAAAATTGCTTAAAGCCAGTAAACGAAAAATGTTAATTATTTTTGCTATTGTTTGTTTAGGGGCTATATTACCTAAAAATTAAAACGGCTATGACGGTACTAAACAATAGTTAATTTGTTAGAAGTAATTTAGTCCTGTTTTTTTTCTAAAATAGTAAAGTATTCTTTAAAAATAAAAACATTGCTTAGGAAATTATCAAAATAAAAAGGTCAAAAGTTTGTGTTTAAGCAAGGTTGTATTGACGAAAAAAGGGCGACGACAATATTGTCAAAAGTAAAAATATGGAAAACAAAAATATCGATAACATATGGTGCTAACTGTGAATTTTTGAAAAAAAAGTTGTAGGTTACGCTAAAATGAATTTACTGACGTAGTTTCAAAGAAGTATTTTTATTTTAAAATCTAAAGCCTGACAGATTAAAATGCAGATATAAGTTTATGTGAATATATATTTACCAAAAGCAGGTCATTTATATAACTTACATTTTAGGAAAATATTACTTTAGACCTATTTTTATTCAAGATAAGGTATTTTCATTAAAAGTTTTACGAAGAATTTATGTAAACCCGAATTCTTCTGTTTTGTTTATTTTTATTATTACTGTACCCCCCAAGATGATATATTGTTTGCATTAAAGCTAAAATGTGATGCGGCTCCTACGTTTAGCAAAATTAAACAAAATGCGGTAGATAAATCTTTAAATTCTCTTGCTGAGCCAGGCGATTCATCCTCTTAGAGTTAAAACTTACCGTGTTCGTGACTTTATGACTAATGAAGGATTTAACCACTTTGGCTTTGTTAGGTTTTCGTATATATCTTTTCTTTCTATGCACACAGTTTCCTTAGTTTACCACAGTAAATTGCGTTTCCAAGAACGAAAACAAAATAACTGTATTAAATTAAAGTTATTATTTTTTATAAAGTACCTTTATTTCTAAATATCGTTGAAATACAAAGGTAAATAAATGGATTTATTTAAAATTTAAACGCATGTATTGGATTTTTTTTAAATATATTTTCTGAAGAGAACACCAAATTAGGAAGTTAAACTGATTTGGATTTGTATTAAACAGTTACCTAGTTGGCTATGAGAAACCGTGTTTTAAAAAGGCAACAATTTAATATAAATTAAAACCTTCAGGTACGATTGACCAATAAAGTGTTATTTATAAAACAATTTTGAGTCCATAAAGTAGCACTTAATTGTACTAGTAAAATAAAGTTACTGTCATTTTCAATAACAAATGGTTAAACATTTATTTTTAAAATTTTATTAAAAAAATTATTAAATATTCAACAACAAATAAATACCTAATTGAACAAGTTGGAGCTAAACTAAGCTAAGATTCCGTCTTCATCGGTCTTGTACAATTTTTTTCATTACACCACTGTCTGTAGGCTTTGCACATCTCCTCATACAACGTTCTTTACTTGGCAGGTAGTAAGGAATTCTTAACTGCTCCTAATTCTCCCTAGGCTTCCATTTTAGCTTTCGATACTATTTTTGTTTAACCTAATTGAACATCAGAATTCTGCTCTAATATTATTCTTCGGTGGAAAATATTTGTTTCATTTAATTTTTTCCAAATATTGATGGTATGTTCGTACTACATATAAAATTAGGCATACTTTTAAAAAGTATCGAAAAAATTAAACAAAATCTATAGGCAAAAGCTCAATGACACTTTTTTTTTAATTAAAAAAATATTAATTTTCTGAAGAGTAATAAGCATATATTTTTTGCTCATTGTAAAACCAAAACACAATAATTTAACAAATAGCTACTTGCAACAAACATGGTATGTATATTTACGTAAGTATTATAATAGCCTGTAAAAAAATTGACAAAGTTATGTCGAGTGGTTTCTGAGATATTTAAATTTGAAAATCGCCCCTTTTTCTACAAAATTATAGGGCACTTCCCGAGGAAGTAAAAAATTGAAACTTGGTATGTAAGTAGGTTATAAGCTTAAGGTGACTAGATTTTTAGATGGGCAAAGCGGGACAACTCTTAAGGAGGGGAGGGGGATCAACAAAAATTTTTATACAGAATAAAAATAATATCGTAATATTTTTTATTTTTAACATAAGTACAATTTATAAATATTAAAACATGTATAATATTTTATTCCTTTGACATATTTTTTATTTGAGTAAATTTGTTTAAGTAGATTGTTGTCATTTTTTAAAATATTGTAAAAATCATCACAAGAATTTGTCAAATTATATTTGACACATAAAATGGCTTTTAAAGTTTCAACACTTAATTTTGATTCTTCTGATGTCCACACTTGATTTACTGTAAAAAAAACGCGTTCAGTCGCAGCGTTAGTTCCAGGTAAAGATAGTGCATATTCCACAATTTTTACTACATTATTGTATGGAACATAGTTTGTTTTAAAATGATGAACTATTTCTAACCATTTGTTATCTACTATGATTTTTTCTGATGCATAATATTTAAGCTTTTCCTTATCAATATATTTTTTTACTAATGACACTTTATTAAAAAGATCATTTTCGGAAATATTCCTATTTGGGAATATTTAAGAAATATAATCAAATGATTTTTGCACATCGTTCCAATTAAGTTCTGGTTTTAATGTAACCCAACGAAAATAATCAATTTCATTATATTGTACCGTCCAGTAATCTTTGCAGTTATTATAAAACTTTTTGACGTGGTTTACGATATCTTGACGATTTATTGCTCTTCAAGCTGGTGTATGCTATTGAGTATAGTTAACGGTAAAAAATTGTTTTCTAACCTCTTTTGATACTGACATTTTAAATTATTAACTTCATTTGCTACTTTGATTGCCGATATTTTGTCACCTTCGATAAGTTTTATAACGTTTTGAAACAGAGCAGCTTTATAATTTCCTATGGTAAGTAGCAGATTTCTAATATGTATTTGTTTAATTGGCTTGCTAGCACGCAGCACGAACACGAAGTGTATCATCTGAGAGACAAATACAATGTAACTGGGTAGCAAAAGCAAATTGTTAGTCGTCGTAGCCCGTAGGATTCTTTAAACTCAAAACAATGATTTTCATAAATATAAAATTTAACTTACAATTAGGTAATTCTAAAAGTCGGGACTTTTGAAAAACGTCGCGGGACGCGGGACAAATTGTAAAAAATCGAGACTGTCCCGCCAAAAGCGGGACGTCTGGTCACCTTATATAAGCCACAAGAAAAGAAAAAAATATGATAACTGCACATTTTTACTTAGAACGTCCTCAAATAGGGTCGGTAATATTATACCTATATTTAAAGAGTATTTGCAAGTGTCCGATGAAATCTAAATTTATGTGATCATAGCTGCTTTAAAATTTAAAAATGCAGCCGGAATTTCAGTCTATTTACTAAACTCAGAAAAAAAAAGATTATACCTACCAAAAACACCAATAAGGGTTAAGCTTCTATCCAAAAATCTCAGTTTCTTTAAATACTAAGATTTAGAATTAGGCCAAGTTCTTTTTCGACTGCAAGTTTTTTTGCTGATCTGTTTGTATTAATAAATGTATTTTTTTTATTTATACAGACACCTTTCTTCTTAATAATAAAATTATTTTGATATTATGATTCTACTATTTCAAAATAAGCAATCATTATTAACAAATTTTTTTACTTGATTTAAAATTAGATCATAACGGCCGAGTGATGATCGCGTTGTTAAATTTAGCAATGGACTTATCAGTTTAGAATGTTTAACAAAACGTCATTGTCATTGTTATTTAATGATTTTAGTAGGCAACCTGTTAAAATTTGACATATGGTTAAACATTCTAAACCGTTGTTAACTTTTAAGGTTCTCGCCCATAAGAGCGACGCGGCGCGAAGCGGCGCGACGCGGTGCGACCCGATTAAATGCATCAGGGATACTTTACATGCAATTAAACTGAAGCCCGCCCAAATGGGCGATGAGACGCGGCGCGACACGACGCGACAGCTCAGACAAGTCGGGAGAGCAAGCAAGCGACAATGTCGCGTCGTATCGCATCGGGTCGCGCCGCGTCGCCCTAGTGGGCGAGAACCTTTAACAATTTGCTAAGTTGACAACGGTTTTGAATGTTTAACAAAATGTCAGATTTTGACAGGTTGCCTGCTAAAATCATTGAATAACACTGACAATGACGTTTTGTTTAACATTCTAAACGGCTAAGTCCATTGCTAAACTTAACAACGCGATCATCACTCGGCCGTATGAGTGGTTTTTTAAACTGTTAGGGTTAAGGTTGCGATTTTCAGCAGTATTTATATAAAAAAAACAACAAATAACGTCTTAATCATTATCTTTAAAAGTATACTTAGTATCACTAACAGGTAATCTAGAAAGCCAGTCTGTGTTATTATCGGCGGTGTTTACATATTCCACGTCATGATTATAACTAGTGATAAGTGAGACCGTTTTTGGTCTTGGTCTTGCAGCAAGACCAAGACCAAGACCACCTTTTCGCTTGCAGGACCAAGACCAAGACTGGGGTATGCAAGACCAAGACCAACCTGCAAGACTCTTGCATTTCTGCGACGCTTTTTAATATTATAATATTTAATTTTAATTTTTTGTACAATAAATTTTACTGACATTTGATTTTATAGACAAAATTATCGCCTTATAGTAAGTAAAGCCCGGCCCTTTCACAAGTTAAATCGAGATTTTGTGAACCTCGGATGGCATATCCGCGCCGAACTCGCCCATTTCTCTCTAACAAAAATTGATTGCTGAACGGGTCGGGACTAGTACCAGTACGGAGTTTTAGTTTAATTCTTAATGCAGTATTTTAAAGCGACCACAAATTTAGCGTTTTTCTAAATAAGACCGAATACGTTTTACCAAATGTTACAGGTACTCAATGCATAAAAATATTATTAAGTAGTAGACTCATCCAGTTTAATGTAAACACTCCATACCTTTTTGCTTAAAAATTGATTTAAAAAAATTTAAGACAGCCAGTTGGAGTATCTTTTTTTCTGGGCATTTAAAAAGATTTTTAAAAATATAT
>JAHBCN010010819.1:0-12500 GCA_019359885.1 Listronotus oregonensis | reverse complement strand
ATCGATAAAATAATGGACAGGTTTATGTACAAAAACATTATAAAAAACGTTTCGCAGATTGGAAAATGCCCCTACGGTACATTTTTTAACAGTATAATGTTTTGAAACTTATTTCTAATCATGTACACAATGGTTCCGGGAGAAAAATATTAAGTTTTAGACTGTCATATGGAAAAATGTTGACGTAAATGGCTTTAAAATATTAGTTTCGCTTTTAACAAAAATGTTTTGTTTTGACTTTTCCGTCTAAGCCAAAAGTGATATTAAATATTCATTTAATTAAAAAATATTTCTATATGACATAAAAATAGTATTATCGATTTATTTATTTCTATAACCAACTTAGCTAATAATGTTAGTAAATAATGGAATATCAGAAAATTAAAAAAAACATAAAAATATATAAAAATCCGTATATTGTATCTATCAATTAAAAAAAACAAACATGTTTTTTAATTATTAAAAGTATAAAAAATAAAACTATAGTAGTTCTGATATACAGCTAAACGGGTAATTACTTATTAAAATGAAACAAACATATATATATATATATATATATATATATATATATATATATATATATATATATATATATATATATATATATATATATATATATTATTATATTTTAATATTAAACAAATATTTAAATATAGGTTGTTTCTTTGAAAACAATTAGTCTTTTTGTTACCACGCTCAAAACTAAATTCTAAATAAATTTTAAAAAATGTTTTTAATACCCAGAAAAAATACACCAACTGGCTATCTTAAATTTTCTAAAATCAATTTTAAGCGAAAAAGGGAGGGCGTGTTGACATTATACTGTATCACTCTGTAACACAACACATGGGTCTGTTCGTTATTCAGCAATATTTTACACCTGTATAACCACAACTAACCATAAAGAATTACTAAAAATAAAAATTGTTACATTATTTTTAATAACAAACAGACCTAAACTTTAAAATTAATATCTTTTTTAAAAAAACTGTCAAAAACTGCTGTTTTTTTTTTTTTCTTATATTTTAATTTATATTGCATTGGTTTAAAAAACTATGTAAGAACCGTTCTCAGATATTTCAATAAATGCTGGCTTTCATATGACAGATACGAACAATGTTAATTATGCACAATTTAATTAATATTAATATCTAGTTTCACAGACATCAAAAAATCTACTAGATAAAAGACAGTTTTATTAACCCTTTATTTTAATTTTATTTAATTCTTAAGAAAAGCTCTTTTTACTAGTGAACTATCTTAAACTTAAAGATACATATTTTGTTCTTCGTAATAATTAAAATATATATATATATATATATATATATATATATATATATATATATATATATATATATATATATATATATATATATTATATATATATATGTTTGTTTCATTTTAATAAGTAATTACCCGTTTAGCTGTATATCAGAACTACTATAGTTTTATTTTTGATATGTTAATAGTTAATTAGTTACTAATTAAAAAAAAACATGTTTGTATTTTTTAATTGATAGATACAATCATGCGGATATACATTTATATATTTTTATGTTTTTTTTTTAAGTTTCTGATATTCCATTATTTATTAACATTATTTGCTAAGTTTTATAGAAAGAAATAAATAAATAAATAAATATATATATATATATATATATATATATATATATATATATATATATATATATTTATTTATTTATTTATTTATTTATTTCTTTCTATAACCAACTTAAAATAATGTTAATATAATGGAATATCAGAAACTTAAAAAAAAACATAAAATATATAAAGTATATCCGCATGATTTATCTATCAATTAAAAATAAAACATTTTTTTAATTAGTAACTATTAATATTAACATATCAAAAATAAAACTATAGTAGTTCGTATACAGCTAAACGGTAATTATTAAATAAAAATAATATATATATATATATATATATATATATATATATATATATATATATATATATATATATATATATATATATATATATATATATATATATATATATATATATATATATATATATATTTTAATTATTACGAAGAACAAAATATGTATCTTTAAGTTTAAGATAGTTCACTCGTAAAAAGAGCTTTTCTTAAGAATTAAATAAAATTAAAATAAAGGGTTAATAAAACTGTCTTTTATCTAGTAGATTTTTTTGATGTCTGTGAAACTAGATATTAATATTAATTAAATTGTGCATAATTAACATTGTTCGTATCTGTCATGTATGAAAGCCATGCATTTATTTCGAAATATCTCGAGAACGGTTCTTACGATAGTTTTTTAAAACCAATGCAATATAAATTAAAATATAAGAAAATAAAAAAAAACAGCATTTTTGACAGTTTTATTAAAAAGATATTAATTTTTGAAAGTTTTGTAGGTCTGTTTGTTATTAAGAAATAATGTACAATATTTTATTTTTTTTAGGTAATTGCTCTTATGGTTAGTTGTGGTTAGTACAGAAAGTGTAAAATATTGCTGAATAACGAACAGACCTCATGTGTTGTGTGTACAGAGTGATACAGTATAATGTCAACACGCCCTACCTTTTCGCTTAAAAATTGATTTTAGAAAATTTTAAGATAGCCAGTTGGTGTATTTTTTCTCTGGGTATTAAAAACATTTTTTAAAATTTATTTAGAATTTAGTTTTGAGCGTGGTAACAAAAAGACTAATTGTTTTCAAAGAAACAACCTATATTTAAATATTTGTTTAATATTATAATATAATAATATATATATATATATATATATATATATATATATATATATATATATATATATATATATATATATATATATATATAAATAGATATTTATTTTCATTTTAATAAGTAATTACCCGTTTAGCTGTATATCAGAACTACTATAGTTTTATTTTTTATACTTTTAATAATTAAAAAAAAACATGTTTGTATTTTTTAATTGATAGATACAATCATACGGATATACATTTATATATTTTTATGTTTTTTTTTTAATTTTCTGATATTCCATTATGTACTAACATTATTAGCTAAGTTGGTTATAGAAATAAATAAATCGATAATATTTTTTATGTCATATAGAAATATTTTTTAATTAAATGAATATTTAATATCACTTTTGGCTTAGACGGAAAAGTCAAAACAAAACATTTTTGTTAAAAGCGAAACTAATATTTTAAAGCCATTTACGTCAACATTTTTCCTATATGACAGTCTAAAACTTTAATATTGTTCTCCCGGAACCATTGTCGTACACGATTAGAAATAAGTTTCAAAACATTATACTTTTAAAAAATGTACCGTAGGGGCATTTTCCAATCTGCGAAACGTTTTTTATAATGTTTTTGTACATAAACCTGTCCATTATTTTATCGATAAATTGTAGAGGTCTAACCCCCCAAAAGGAAAAGCAAGCCCATAAAACAAGACTACCTTTACCATGCTTAACTGTAGGCGTTACATACTTAGGATTAAAACGTGGATTTACAGGTCTTCTAATCCGTCTAGATCCATCTAAATTAAAAATATTGTATCGTGTTTCATCACTAAAAAATTCATCCAATCAGCAGTAGTCCAGTTGATATGCCTTCGTACGAATGCAAACCTAGTAGCTCTATTTCTTGCAGAAATTAAAGGTTTATAACCAAGCCCGCACTTATCTGTTTTAAATAGTTTGGCAGAAAATGTCTAAATGGGGTATTTCGTCTTTAATCTGAGAACCTGACTTTCAAGGATCGTTTTGAGAAATGCGTTTTATTAACCTGTCCTCGTGCACATTTGTTTTTCTTAACCTTGCCTGACTTGGGACTAGTATAGTGTCTAAATGATGTTTTTCATTAGAATATAAGATTATCTGTGACACTGTACTAAGAATTACGGAAAACCTTTGAGCAATAGCATCTTGTTTTTCTCTAATTTGAATAGCTCTTCAAACTTAAATCTTTGAATTTAGCAATTCCTTTTTTCCCATTTCAAGAAATACTTTTCTGAACTGGAGTTAAGAAATTCTAAGATGCAAACTTAAAATAACTCCCAAAACCACTGCAAATACGCAATAAAAAAATATTTGTTGCTATACTTTTGACGCTTAAAAAATAGCACACTACTAAACATTAAAGTCTAAAATCGTAAATGTTGACAAAATGGTGTTTTGTTGTATCAGATATGATCACGCAACTCAAGAAACAACGTTGTTGTTATGTTTAGAGCAGGCCCTCGAGGATGCGTTAAATATCATACAGAATTTTGAATTATCAATTTGTTGCAATACTTATGTCCGGAAGTGATACATTATAAAAAAAAACTTGAAATGTAGGATTCAAATAAAAAAACATTATAAAAAATGAGACCCAAATACTTTAAGATATAGCTATTTTCACCAATTTTTTGTAAGTTGTTTTTTTGCGTTATTTTATATTACCTAAACTCGATTTAAATCACGCTAAATACAGGGTTAATTTTAGACGTTTTATTTAATTTTGTTCTCCCTTTCATTAAAGTAAACTGACTAAGGATATTACGTTCCCAAAAATGTATCATTGTTGCCTGTTTAACTCTATTTATAAAAAAAATGTTTTACAAAGTAATAATCTTGGAAAATACTGGTTAAAGGCATAAAGATAGGTAGCAAAAATGTATTTAAGATTTTCAAAAAGACTTGAATTACTTCTAGTAAAATTGAATTTCTTTTAACATGGACTCTTTGAGTTTGACAGTTAAAATAAAAAAGCATTTATGACCTTAAGTTGTTATTAAAAAAAAACTTACCATAATTAATTGTTAATAAATGCAATTTTCCCAATCAGATTTGTTTTAGTTTTTTAGTTATATCCAGAAATGTTGTAAAATTATTTACAAAAATATGCCTTTGTGTTCCTAATAAAGTTAAATAAAATTACTTACATTTGTAGTGTATTAACTAAAAGTGACTTTTAACAATTACCAAATATTTATTGTGAGCTCTTTATACTTGTACTGTTTTGGTGTAAATTAAGATATTGATTGTGTTTAAATTCATTTAATAACATTACTTTTGTGGGCTGTATACATTTATAACTTATCATGTTTGTACCAATATAATTTAAAACCAATTACTGAAATACAGAATAATCTACTAATAGTACAAGCTTACAATATGATCACCATTTATATTAAAATAATTAAATTTTAATTTACATCTCAATTTAATGTTTACGTGTCCTCTGTATAAACTATATTGTTTTAACACTAATAGTCAGCAAAACAAATATTAACTTGACAGCTCTATACATATTTTATTAATAAACTGATGATTGATAAATATTCAATGAAATATAGAAATATATAATCAAAATGAATTTTGTTTTCCGGATGTATTAGGACTAAATTAAAATAAATAAATTAGTCAGAATGGTATACCAAATACTAGTACCGGCAATGAAGCATTTTAGTTGGAAGTCCTTAAGAACAGCTCCGATTTTAATATATTTTTTTAATAATTTTGTTTTTTTTATATTATTTGAAATTAGAAACCTTTTAAAAGGGGGAAATACATATTTATATTGTTTAAACAATAATTATGATATTTAAATAAAACATTTTTTTTAAATCGATGTAACTTTGTAAATATTAATTTTTGTCATTTTTACACATAATCTTTTTTGTATGTCATAATGTTTCGTATTTTTCATAGTTTTGAAGTGAACTTTAATTTCTGAAAATAGAAATTTTACTCAATTTTCGGACTGTTATAATTGCTTATAAGATATTTTTTAGGAGGCGTCTATAAATTACGTGAATTGTTCAAAGGGGGTAGGGGGTAAAACTAAATGTTTTTAAATCTCTTTTGGGCGAGAAGGGGTCTTAGCCAATATCACGTAATTGTTTTCTAGTAAAAAAAGGTATACAATTGCGTAAAACTAAAGTTGTTTGTAAAAAATTTTTCTAAAATGAAAATATGGCGATATTTCACACACTAGTGTTTGTCGTTTTTGTCCGAACCCCGCAGAGCAGCACAGTTATAATCCAACGCGATTACAGCCAAAGCACATATTTAAAAAAAAATCCCACCTAAGATTTGGGGAGGGGAAAGGAAGTTGAGAAAAATCTTACGGAATCTCACCAGGGGGTCGAGGGAGGGGGTCAAAAATCATGAAAAATGCATTCCGGGAGTCCCGGTGGGCCCTTGTAAGGTTGTTTCGAAAGGCCCTCCTAAGTCTAAAAGCCTAAAAACAAACAAAAAAACAGTAAATTAAATAATCAGCCCCATAACAGGTTAACTGGACCGCACCTGACTTGACAACACCCACGCCTGATAATCCTTATTTGTTTTGTTTTGTTTTTTTTTCCTTTAATATTTCATATTGATTTAAACTTTGTAATATTTAGAAGGCTTGAATAAATTTGCTGAAAAAGTTTTCCTATTTGTCAGTATTGTTCAGCAATGCCTTATGGGCCCTGCAAGTGATGAATAGTTTTCCGGGCCCTAAAATTGCCCTAGCACGCGCCCATATGAAAATACTAAAAAAACGCATTTTTTATTTATTCATGCATTCACTGAATGTAATACTATTTCCGCCTTTTATAATAAAAGTTAAAATAATTTTATTAAAACTTGTAATAATGATTAGAAATTACGTACGCCTGAAACATTTATTGTTGAAAGTCAAGGTGATTAAGTACTTTTTAATGAAGTTGTAAGTTGTATAGTCACAATATATGGTGCTAAAACTACCAAAAACTTTAATAAACTCCGATATAAAGGTTTCGTAGAATTAGCTTCAAAAGCTTCATTCGCTACCTCCGACTGAGGATGCAGCAAAACAACATATCAAATGAGTCTACTTACAAGTCTAGCAATGGAAATTAATTTTTTAATTTCTTCTAAAAGACAGAGTAAGCAAAAAGACGATTATTTAAAACTAGTAAAAATGACGCAACCAGCAGCACCTGAAAACGTCTTAAAAATTATATTTTGCTCCTGAGAAACAGGATGCCATTCAGCATGTGGCTGCAGAAAAAGTGGCGTTCATTGCTTACGGGCTTGTAGATTTGCAGTGGAAGTGACTGCGATAACCACCCACCAGATGATGAAACTCGATATGCAAAATATAAATGAAAATTGAGTAAAATTTCTACTTCAGAAAATGAAGTTTACGATATCTTCGAAACTATGAAAAATACGAATAAGTCTTATAAAACTATTTTTGTAGGAAATTAAATTATCTATAAAAAAAGATTTGTAAAAATGACGGAAATTAATATTTTAAAAGTTACAGCAATTTAAAACAAAATGTTTTTTATTAAATATTATAAATATTGTTTAATCAATATAAATATTTATTTGCCCCATCCCATCTGATTTTAAATAATATGGAAAAAAAAATCATTAAAAAAAATCATAATCGGAGATGTTCTTAAAGACTTCCAAATTTTGGCAGTTTTATGTATTCATTGACTCTATAGTCCTATTTAAAGTTGAAAAGGCCACCAGTGTCATCAGCATGCGTTGTTCTCTCTCATTTTAAAATTATTCCCGTTCTCGTCGCTCTGTTCCAAACTTATCAACGTATGGGTGGAGCGTAGAGAGAAAGGCATAATCGCGGACTCTTTTGGTAAGACGTTCCTGACCTTTTCTTCTTTAAATCGGACTGTACTATACCTCAAATTAAATAAATTTCGCAAACTGTAAATGGGTTTCATCTTGTTTAAATACTCAAAAATTTAAATGTAGGGTTCAACAATTATTTTTGGGGTATCAAAATTAAATCAACGTTTATATCGCAACACAAAGAAAATTAAATTAATTACAATAACGAACCTCTTTAAACTATATTTGGGCACGATAAAGCGATTTTTCAGTATTTAGCAAATAGATTAAGAAGATGCACTTTAATTTTGTCAAGTTATAATTAATGATGAGCAAAGCAAGACCAAGACCGGTGTAGTCTTGGTCTTGGTCTTGCAAGCCTGGTCTGGGTCTTGCAAGGCCATAGGAAGGTCTTGGTCTTGGTCTTGCACCACCCGGTCTTGGTCTTGATGTTGGTCTTGCTGCAAGAGTCTTTCTGGTCTTGCTTTTTTTGGTAGTAATAATTTAAAGTAAGCAATTTTAAATAAAATAAAAAATAAAAAATTGAAAATTTTAAAAAAAATTTTTAAAAATAAAACTTTCCTTTAAATTTTAAAAAATTTAAAAAATTATTTTTAAAACAAAAATTTTTAAATTTAAAAGTTTTAATTTATTTAAAAAAGCATTTTTTTAAATTTAAAAATGGTTTATTTATTTATAATTATTTTATTAAATTATAAATTTTTATATATATATATATATATATATATATATATATATATATATATATATATATATATAATATATATATATATATATATATATATATATATATATATATATATATATGTTTCCATTTTAATAAGTAATTACCCGTTTAGCTGTATATCAGAACTAATATAGTTTTATTTTTGATATGTTAATAGTTAATTGGTTAATAATTAAAAAAAAACATGTTTGTATTTTTTAATTGATATATACAATCATACGGATATACATTTATATATTTTTATGTTTTTTTTTTAAATTTTCTGATATTCCATTATTTACTAACATTATTTGCTAAGTTGGTTATAGAAATAAATAAATCGATAATATTTTTTTTATGTCATATAGAAATATTTTTTAATTAAATGAATATTTAATATCACTTTTGGCTTAGACGAAAAAGTCAAAACAAAGCATTTTTGTTAAAGGCGAAACTAATATTTTAAAGCCATTTACGTCAACATTTTTCCTATATGACAGTTTAACAATTTCTAGCATAATATACGGGTGGCAATTCTTTTAAATGGATTTCCCGCTATATTTTTTTTAAATTGTAGGTTAAAAGTTAAAAATATGGGAGTTTTCTTGAATAGCATTCTTTAAAAAATTCTGGAATAGATAATAATTTCACATTTAACGCCTTTTTTTTATAATTTTTGTATATTCAGTTTTTCATTATCAGGAACGGTTTCGGAAATATCGAACTGTTAAACCACCTTGTATATGCAGAATATTTATAAATTATTTCTAAAAACTTTGTACGGTAAATATTTGACTAATTTAAAGATAAAAGGTTTATATAAACTGAAAAGTTTATTGAATAACTTTTTTTGGAATCAGAAACCAATGTTTATATGTCATAATCATTTTTTGGTCACACAGTACACAGTTTTGTATTTGCGTTAGTTTTATATGCTTCTTTAAAGAAAATTTAAGATATTCTTATCAATAAAATGTTTCCATCTGCCACCAAATGTATAAAAGCACATGGTGTAGTAATTTAACTAAAAATGGAACGTTATAAATAAATAAACCACTATATTTAAAATATGCTTTTTAATCAAATAATTCAAATGTACGTGTAGGATTTAAATTGTTGTAAGTTTAAAAATATATTTTAAATTTATTTAAAACTTTAAAGCAAGAAATGTTGTCTCCATTTTTATTTATTTTTAAGTATTTTCTAAAAGACATATTTTATTTAACATTGCTTACTTTAAATTATTACTACCAAAAAAAGCAAGACCAGAAAGACTCTTGCAGCAAGACCAACATCAAGACCAAGACCGGGTGGTGGACCAAGACCAAGACCAAGACCTTCCTTTGGCCTTGCAAGACCCAGACCAGGCTTGCAAGACCAAGACCAAGACTAGCCCGGTCTTGGTCTTGCTTTGCTCATCATTAATTATAACTTGACAAAATTAAAGTGCATCTTCTTAATCTATTTGCTAAATACTGAAAAATCGCTTTATCGTGCCCAAATATAGTTTAAAGAGGTTCGTTATCTGAAATTTAAATTTAATTTTTTTGTTTGCGATATAAACGTTGATTTAATTTTGACACCCCAAAATAATTGTTGAACCCTACTTTTAAATTTTTTGAGTATTTAAACAAGATGAAACCCATTTACAGTTTGCGAATTTATTTAATTTGAGGTATAGTACAGTCCGATTTAAAGAAGAAAAGGTCGGAACGCTTACCAAAAAGCCCGCGATTATCCTTTTTCCTACGCTCCACCCATACGTTGATAAGGGAACAGAGCGAGGAAAACGGGAATAATTTTAAATGAGAAGAAAAACCCTTTGCTATGCCCTGGGGTTTTCAATTTAAATAGGACAAAAATGAATAAAAAAAACTGCCAAAATTTGGGTCTTTAAGAACATCTCCGATTATGTTTTTTTAATTTTTTTTTTTTCCTATTTTTAAAAAGATGGGATGGGGCAAATAAATATTTATATTGATTAAAAATATTTATAATTTTTAAAAAAAAAACTTTTTGTTTTAAATTTTTTAATTTTAAATATTAATTTCCGTCTTTTTACAAATTTTTTTTAGAAATTTAATTTCCAAAAAAATAGTTTTATAAGACTTTTTCGTATTTTTCATAGTTTCGAAAACGTAAATTTTTTCTGAAGTAAAAATTTTACTAATTTTCTTTATATTTTGCATATCGGTTTCATCATCTGGTGGGTGGTTATCGCAGTCACTTCCACTGCAAATCTAAAGCCCAAAGCAATGAACGCCATTTTTTCTGCCCAGCGAATGGCATCCTTTTCCCGGGGAGCAAAATATAATTTTAAGACGTTTTCGGTGCTGGGTTGCGCTTTTTATTTTTTTAAATAATCGTTTTTTTGTTACTCTTTTTTTTAGAAGAAATTAAAAAAAATTTTCCCATTCTAGATTTGAAAAGACTCATTTGATATGTTGTTTTTGCACCTCAGTCGGAGGTAGCGAATGAATTTTGAAGCTAATTTACAAACCTTTATTGGAGTTTTTTAAAATTTTTTTGGAGTTTTAGCACCAAAATTTGTGACAAACAACTTCAATTTTAAAAAAACTTAATCACCTTGATTTAACAATAAATGTTTCAGGCGCGAATTTTTAATCATTATTACAAGTTTTAAAAAAATTATTTTAACTTTTATTAAAAAAGGCGGAAATTTTCATTCATGAAGCATGAATAAAAAAAAAAATGTTTTTTTTAGTATTTTCATATGGGCGCGTGCTGGGAATTTTACCCGGGAAAAAATTTCATCATTTGACCCAAAAGGGAAAATACTGACAAATAGGGGAAAATTTTTAAAATTTATTCAAGCCTTTAAATATTACAAAGTTTTAAAACAATATGAAATAAAAGGGAAAAAAAAAAAAAAAAAAAGGTTATCAGGGGGGTGTTGTCGTCGGTGCGGTCCAGTTAACCTGTTATGGGGCTGATTTTTAATTTCTTTTTTTTGTTTGTTTTTGGTTTTAGACTTAGGGGGGCCTTTCGAAACAACCTTAAAAGGGCCCCCGGGGCTCCCGGGAACATTTTTTATGATTTTGACCCCCCCCCCGCCCCGGTGGGTTTGAAATTTTTCTCAATTCCTTTCCCCTCCCCAAATCTTAGGTGGGTTTTTTTTTAAAAAGTTTTGGGGTGTAATCGCGTTGGATTATAACTGTGCTGCCCGGGGGGTTGGAAAAAACGACAAACACTAGTGTGTGAAAATCGCCATTTTTCTTTTAGAAAAATTTTTTAAAAAACTTTATTTTACCAATTGTTCCTTTTTACTGAAAACAATTACGTGATATTGGGAAGCCCCTTCCCCAAAAAAAGATTTAAAAACATTTATTTTTCCCCCCCACCCCCCTTTAAAATTCACGAATTTATAGACGCCCCCAAAAAAAATCTTTTAAGCAATTATAACAGTCCAAAATTGAGTAAAATTTCATTTTTAAAATTAAAAATTCACTTCAAAACTATAAAAATAGAAACATTAGACATAAAAAGTTATGTTAAAAATGACAAAAATTAATATTTAAAAATTACATCGTTTAAAAAAAAAAGTTTTATTTAAATATCATAATTTTTGTTTAAACAATATAAATATGTTTTCCCCCCTTTTAAAAAAGGTTTCTTTTCAAATAATAAAAAAAAACAAAATTATTAAAAAAAAAATTTAAAATGGGGGCTTTTTTAAGGGGTTCCAAAAAAGTTATTGCCGGTACAGATTTGGTATACCATTCTGACAATTTATTTATTTTAATTTGTCCCCAAAAATCCGGAAAAAAAAAATTCTTTTATTTATATTTCTTTTTTCATTGAATATTTTTCAATCATCAGTTTATTAATAAAAAAATAGAGTGTCAATAAAAATTTGTTTTGCTATTAGTTTAAAAAATATAGTTTATAAGGACACTAAACATTAAATTGGTTAAAAAAATTTAAGTTTTTTAAATAAATGGGACAATTGTAAATTTTAATTATGTTATTCTGTATTTCAGAATTGGTTTTAAATTTATTGGTACAAACATGTAATTATAAATGATACAGCCCACAAAATAATGTTTTAAATGAATTTAAACACAATCAATATTTAATTTAACCAAAAAAGTACAAGTATAAAGGAAAAAAAATATTTGGAATTGTTAAAATCACTTTTTTTTAATAATACAAAAATAAGTAATTTTATTTAACTTTATT
>JAHBCN010010818.1:0-30800 GCA_019359885.1 Listronotus oregonensis | reverse complement strand
TGCTTTTTCCCAAGCTTCTCATGACGGACACGGAAAAACTTAGCTGCAAGTCTGAATGTGAAAACGAAGAAGACACATATTGCGCAAGAGCCAGATATAGGAGCGCTTTTAGTACTTGTGGAGAGAAAAGTGTCGACAGGCTCTATTTACGAGCAGCTGCAATAGCTAAAGGTGGAGAAAGATTAAAACTGGCTTGAATTTATGTAAACATACAACTCCTAATTTGTTAAATATGCTAACCAGTGGCAGCTCTCTGGGATTTTTATTTTTTTTATCTAAAAACTGAGACGGAAACACTTAGTAAAGAAAATTGTTATTTTAGAATTTCCAAAAAATGTGATTTTTTTGTGAACTTAAAAATAAAGTAAAATAAAATTAACTTTTTAAAACTCTTATCGATAGGCAACCTTTGTAATTTTTTCCCCAAAGGAATGCGGGCCAACTTTTTTAAAATTAAAATTTTTACGACTTCTTATTTAAAAAATTATAAAAACCAAAAATATGCAGAGAATGATTTATTTTCATATTTAAAATCCTTTACTTACTTACGTGGACGATTAAACATTACAAACATTTTTGTTCAGGGGTATTTAAAAAATATGTGAAATAACCATCTTGCTTATTGTTTTTTATAGAATCTGAAGAACATAAGAAAATAATTTAATATAAGGCAGAAAAAAATAAGACATAAAATTTACATTTTCTTAATGGAACAACAGGATAAATTTAATTCACACGACAATTTAGCGCTCTAAGGAGTTAGGTCACTGTAACAACTTGAAAAAAAAAACGTCATTTAGTCGATTTTTTTAAGGGGGAAAAAAGTAAAAATAAAATTTTCAGCAGGTTTTTTCCATGTATTAAACCAAGTAAACACATTTTGTTAAAAAATATTAAAAATTTGGTGTGATTTCCTCGACAAAAAAATTCCAAGATTTGGAACAGGCAACAAATTTTTTTGAAATTTTTACATAGTAGAGCAAAGTTAAATTTTGGAATTTTAAAAATTTGTTTTTGGGAAATTTGTTGATGTTGGGGAAATAGAAAGTCGGATTTTTGACCAAAAAAAAAGACCATTATTTGTTTGTAATTTTTTTTCTAATTAATTTATCAAACATTTCGTAAGTGGTGCACTGCGTAATAATGTTCAAAATATGTATTTAAAATGTCAAACAAAAATATTACAAACTGATTGAGTTATACTGCGTGCCGATACAAAAAATCTTGTTTTGAGATATGGGCGTTTAAAGTTTCAAAATGAGTTTGATGATGAAATGTGTAAACAGACACGATAAACAAAATACAATGGACAAAACAAAACTTTTACAGACATTTAACGACATCAAAAGGAATTTTTCAAAAACAGAAAAAAGGGTAGGTTGAGGGCGCGTTTTTAACGCATATCGGAGAGACCGGCCCTTAAAGGGAAAAGCTAATTTTTAAAAAAAAAAAAATTAATGTTTAATTATTTTCGCCTTACATTTTCGAAGCTTCAAAGTATTTATTTCAACCAAAAAAAAAATCGATATTCTGAAAACTCCACAGTAGCCTAACCCCTTATATTAAAAAATAGAAGAAAGTTACTGTAAAACCACTTATTATATTTAGTATTATTTTTTTTCAAAAATTTTAAATAATTAAAAAACTATTTGTTACCAATTTGATACATTAAAAATAAAAATAAAAGGTTAAAAAGTCCGACCGAGTGATTAATAAGATTCTTGGAAGTAATAAATAGATTATTTTGAGGCAAAAATCCTTTTGTCTTGTAGAGACGCCTTGCCTTTTGTAAGTCGGGCCGTCATGCAGTTGACATGCATGTTAAGGGCAAGTTATATAGGTTGATGTTAATATCACGATTATTCTTTGAATTAACCTCAGGTTTTATTCTTGGATTAACCCTGGGGTTTTTTATCCACAGTTTTTTACGGCAATACCTCTGGGGTTTGGTCAAAGGTTATTAAAATTTTCCCTTTTTCCCCTAAAGTAAAGGGGAAGAATTTTTTAACAAAACCCAAACTCCCATTTTTTTTTTTTTAAAGCTTTGTTTCCCAAGTTATAAAAAAAAAAATGGGATTTTTTTAATTTTTTTCCCGGAAAAAGGGGGAACTTACGGGGGTTGGTATTTTTTGAAGATGTACAGGGAATTTATATATATATATATATATATATATATATATATATATATATAAAATATATATATATATATATATATATATATATATATATATATATATATATATATATATATATATATATATATATATATATATATATATATATATATAAAATATATATATATATATATATATATATATATATATATATATATATATATAAAAACATATATAAAACTTTTTTTTATATTTATTTTATACCTATTTTTCATTTAATTGAAAAAATTCACTTTCAAACGCTAAAACCAGGTATACAAAATATACAACAGGGCCCCCCAGTTTAAAAAGAAAATTTTCAATTTAAGAAAAAAGGGTGTAAAATAAAAAAAAAAAATTTTTTAAAAGATGTTTAAAAAATTTTATTTTTCCACTTTAGTGTAAAAAAAAAAATTTGTAAAAAGGAATATAGTGTAAATAAAGGTTGGTTTGACTTTCAAGTTTGATGATGGATATCTCAAAAAAAAAACTTTTCCCCCAAAATTTTTTTTCAGATTCGTGATCAGCCCCCCAAAAAAAACCCATGTATGCCAAATTTGGTAAAAATTGGAGTTGCGGCCCTTTCTAGAAATTACCGAGACTCTTTTTTGCCGTTCATTTTCCCTTTTTCGAAAGTGGGGTTTGTTTAATAGATTAATGGATGGGGCAAAAAATTCGTAAGATCTGGTTAATCACAAATGCATATAAATACAATACCCACCTTAGGTTTAAATATTGCTTTTATTTTTTGAAACACCCCCCAAACAGAAAAGATAGTTGTCCCCCAAAAAAAACATTCAGACATTTATGTAAAGGGGAAAAGGACCAAGTTCTGTGTAATGTAAAAATTTTTTTTTTCTTTATGTTTTTACACTTTAGTGTTTTGTTATATTTTATTGCATTAAGTTAACGATATAATTATGTGTTTTTTGTGGGGAAATTTCAAATGACATTACCAACGCTACCTCGTCTTCGTGATTGTGTAGCGTTGGTATGGAAAGGGCTGCCATATATGATGGCAGTCAAACAAATCCTTTTTGAAATATTAAAAAATCCCCCGGGTTTTTTTTATAGACCCGGGTAATAATCCCGACATTGATGGAAAAAAAAACCCCATGTATCTTCATTAAGGGAAAACAATTTCTTAAAAACTATATGCCCAAAAAGAAAAACTCGGTCCCGCCCAAAACCAATGTTTTCCTTGTTATTATTTATTATATTTTAAAATTTACTCAAATTTGGGGGTCTAACATTAATAAACTCTTTGATAAAAAAAAAACCATATTATACTTAGTCACAAATTTTTATTTAATTTTTAACCTGTCTCTTCCTCCCCCCCCCTACCCAGACACACGTTTCTTTAATGTCCTTACTTTCAGGTGGCAACCCTAGTTGCTTGGGTTGGTCCTTTAAATCTGTTTCTGGGGTTTAGGCTACTCCAATATTGGCCTAAAAAAAACTGAAGACTATAAGAATGCGGAAAAGCTATACTTTAGCCGCAGAGTCCAAAAATTTTAATTTTTTTTCATAATAATTGGTATAACACCATTTTTTATTAAGCAAAGAACAACATAATGTCGACTATGTAATAAAAAAAAAATTTTGGGCGTGACAAAAATATTTTAATAAATAAACCTTAATCCGACCCTGAAAAGAAAATATCTAGTAACTAGATAATGACACATCATAGTCCGCCATGATTAATTATAACGGGTTTAAAATTTAAATCTTAGCTGAAATAAACTTTTATATAAAGATTGCAGGGGTTTTTGTAAGAATAAACATTTTAACAAATAAATTTTGTAATAAAAATATAATGGAAAATATAACAATGAAATAGACCACCATATCGTCGGTTTTCTCAGCCAACCACATAAACAGGGTGTCCCAGAATATGTGGGCAATCTCTCGGAATCTAATAGAAAACTTAAAAATATTATGACAAGTCAGGGGGGCCCTATCTAGGTAAAGCCGCGCCCTTTGGGGGGAAGGGAACATTTGGGGCCCCCTCTCTCCACACCGGGGTTCGGGGAATGGAATATCCTCAAAAACAGGGGTTCCGGGGGGTTTCCCCGGGAAAATTTTTCAAATTTAAAAAGCAAAATTGTAGGTTTAAAGTTTTTTTAACCCAAATTTTGTTTTTTTTAAAATCCAATTTTGGTGGAATTTGTCAAATTCTATATTTTTTTTATAAAAAAAAAAAAACCCATATTTTAAAAAAGACGATTTACATAAAACAACTTTTTTTATCTGACTAGATTCTTCTTTTTATATTCTATTCTTAATTGCGAATTATTAAACTTACATTTACATTTTCTCAACAATAAAATCATAGTTACAAAAATACTGTGCATAGCAGGCCTACTAAAACGCATCTATCTGCAGCTTAAGTATTAAAAAATTCAAAGAGTTACATTCTCGCTGCAGGTATCAGGATAAATTGATATTTTATTAATAAGTCATACATTTTCAGTCCTAATATATTAAAAATATTTAAATTATCTAAGTTAAAAATTTGTTATAAAATTGTTCTGTTATAATTTAATTATATGATTAATTTTTGTTATTTAAAAATATTATTTATATGACTACGGTACTAAAAACTGATGAAAAAAACTCATAGCCGATTTTGCGCCCCCCAGGTAGCTGCGCCCTTGGCGGGCGCCCATCTCGCCACCGCCTAAATACGGCCCTGTGACAAGTTCCAATAAACTTTTTTCCTATGACCCTCCCCTACGGAGATACAGGTACATAACGGACGCCCCTGAAAATCGTTTTTGTTTAAATAATTTAAAAGTTATTTAAACAAAAATGATACTAGACGTAATTTAATATTTTTTTAATATGATGGTTACTAGATAAGTTTTCTAAAAATGAACCCATTAAATCATATTTGGCTTACTTAGTTTGCCAGGGACGGACTAGCTCTGACACAATAATAGCAATTTTTTTAACACCCTGTATGATAAAGGCTCAACAATATTATTTTTAGCTAGCTTTAACCCGAAACTAAAAAAAAGGTATTCTTAATTGACATCGATAAAATCAACTGTTTACGAGAAATAAAATATGGTTGGTAATTTTTTTTACATCATACAGGGTGTTTTCTAATTGTACGTCAATATTAAGGGAAGCAATTTTTGGGTTTATTTTAAGAAGAAAACTTATATGAACGTATGTTCTTAATGTCTTAACTTTTGAAATACGGGGTGGTAAAATTTTTAAAAATAAATCATTTATTATTAATATCTGTAATACCACTTTAGATACTTTAACGAAATTTGGCATAAATGTACTATGTATCAAGAAGCATTTTTTAGTTTACCACATTTTTTTTCCACCAGTGGCGTTGACCTGCCTATTTCGGCAAATAAAAAAATGTGGTACACTAAGAAATGCTTCTTGATACTTAGTAGATTTATGCCAAATTTCATTAAAATATCTGAAGCGGTATTACAGATATTAATAATAAATTATTTATTTTAAAAAAATTTACCACCCTGTATCTTAAAAGAAGTTAAGATGTTTAGGACATACGTTGAAGTTTTCTTCTTAAAATGGACCCAAATATTGCCTCCTTAAATATTGACGTACAATTAGAGAACACCCTGTATAATTTTAACAAAATTACCAAACATGATATTTTATTTCGCGTAAACAGTTGTTTTTATCGTGTCAATCAAGAATACCTTTTTTTTTAGTTTAAGGTTAAAGCTATCCAGCTATGAGCCTTTATTATACAGGGTGTTAAAAAAATTGCTATTATTGTGTCAGAGCTAGTCCGTTCCTGGCAAACTAAATAAGCCAAATATGATTTAATGGGTTCATTTTAAGAAGACTTATCTAGTGACCATCATATTAAAAAAATATTAAAATATTAAATATTAAATTACGCCTAGTATTTTAAAACTCATTAAAAAAAACGATTTTAGGGTCGTCCGTTATGTACCACAATATTTTTGGGTTTTCTATTAGATTCCGAGAGATTTCCCACATATTCTGGGACACCCTGTATGTGCTATACTATAGTATAGCACATACAATGGTTTGCAGAGAACACCGAAAATAGTTCAAACCATAGAAATAAAAACGGGGTTAAACCCCTTTCATTTTAAATTTAATATCATGTCCACTGCAACCATTAAAATTTTGTATATATTTTTTTTAGGTAAAGGAACAAGACACACTCTTCTAGTGATAAACGAAAACTACCAGGGCATAGGAAAAGCCGCCATTTCTGTTTTGAAAAATGAAGTTGTCTTTTTACTTAGTGCCAGAATTAAGGGCTGGTTCTACGTTAGAAACAAGGAAGGCCAAGAAGGGTTTATACCTTCGGTAATAGCTGGACATGGATTTTTGTAAAATTAGATAATATAGTTAATTGAACAGACTGTCATTTGAAAAAATCGAGAATCTGTAATTTATTTATTATTAATAAAGATTTTAAACTAAACTTTTTAACTGTTTTTCACCCCAACTATAACAGTGTGCTCCAAATGGGTAATAAAAAATTATAATAAGGCAAAAAATAATTATATTTATATTTAAATGTGAATTTGGCAACATGGCATAATGCAAATAAGTGAGTATTTTGATACCTTCGTGATTTTAAACTAAAATAATGACAAATCCACATGTAAGAAAATATACTAATTAGTTATAGTTTGTTAATATAAATAATCTAAAATTAGCTTTAGAGCCTTGAAAGAGTTTTGAAAAAACGTGATAAAAAAACACAAATTCTTTTAAATATCAGAATGGTTTTTATTTTTAACCTAAAATACGAAAAAATTAATACAATGTCAATTGTTGATCCTTATACATAAAATTACTGGAAATGTCAATTTTAGGACTAGATCCTGCGATGCACATAACCTTAAAGGGTTCTTCCTGTTTCACCATACTATAAGTAGTGGCTGCACTGGTGGGCATTTCCGTTACAATATCTCCGTTGAAACTAGCTTGGTAAAACAGTTTAGATCTGCCTGTAGACAAAAAATAAAATACATATTTATTTATTTATTTATTTAAATTCGTTTATAGATCTTTACAAAAAGAAATAAAACATGTCACAAAAAAAAACTGAATAAAATAACAAAATACAATCTGTTCAACAAATTTCAAAACATCACAAAAGAAAGAGTCATGTCACTTCATCCGAAAGGAACTCTCTATGGTGTAATCATTTTCTCTTTAAAAAAAATTTGTTTTCTTCTAAAATCCTATATTCAACTTTTCGAAGAACCTTAGAAGGTGGTTATATACCGTTGCCCTAAGCATGGACCTTTTGGAACATCATCTATTGTGGAAGCACTAAACTTGATTTATTTCTGGTTTATATGTTGGTGGGCTGTGCAAGCGTGAATTCATTTTGAAACCTGGCATCTCCATCATATAAAGGCATCCAGTGGCAATCTGAAGTTCTCTAAACAAACTTCACAGATTCCCTTTTGATTTTTAAGCAAACTCTAACAGCTCGTTTCTGACACAGGAAAACACGAACAGCCTGCGGCGAACATCCCCAAAGCAGTATGCCGTCGTAAGTGAGACTGCACCTCAGCAAAGTAAGAGATTTTTTGCTGCCACTCAAAACAGGTCTTAAGCACCTGATCCTGAAAGATTGCCTATTAATTTTTTCCTAACGTTTTCGTGTGGTTCCCCAAAAAGGTGTCCTGCAACCATACCCCCAAAAAGGCGCATGATCCTGTCTCTTATTTGCCAGTTGCTGCATTTATTTCCGTAATGTTAATTTGCCTTTGCCTGTGATGAAATTCAAAAAGCGTTTCGATGCATTCAAGAAAAGCCCATTGGCAATAAACCAATCCACAAGCTTTAGGCTTTCTTCACGGTTTGTTGGTTTCACCTAATCCCAGAGATTAAATTGTTGCGTCATCAGCAAAGGGGTAATTTTGTAATCTGACAACGAAGTGACAAGATCCCTGGTACAATGAAAACAGTATTGGGGATAATTTCCCTGAGGCACCCATCTCCACTTTAATCTTCCGATTGAAAAGTTTGAACTTTATAGTTTTCATTGTACGAACTTGTGTATTGCTCTCTATCGTGCAATATGATTGGAACCAGTCAGAACCTCCTCTTATTCCACATCTTGGCTTCCTAAGTAGTCTGTCATGAGGGACACAGTCAAAAGCCGACTCAAGTCACAGAAAATAGCCACGGACACCATTAGAGAGGTCATCCAGAATACCACTATGAGCTCCGTCGAAGCGGTCTGCGTATCTTGCCTTAATATAGCCAGTGTTCTTGGTTGTTTGTATTTAGTGGAAAACGTTCAATCTTTCCAACATACAATCTCAAAAAACCTTTGAGATCCAGCGTAATGGATTTCCACATCTCTTTATGTTGTTCTTTGCAGCATTTTTGGGGATGGGAACCACTCTCGACAATTTAAGAGAATCAGGAAGGACCCGGTTTCAAAAAAGGGTTTACAGATGAACCAATGGATAACAAGTTTAGGAGAAACCTCCTTTTTATTTTGAATGGCATTCCATGGTCCTACAGGGTTTTTTTTTATTTGTGAGAATATTTAAACATTTCAGCCTTGCAAAGGAATAATCACCATTGAATTAGGATTGCTACAAATTCCCATAAATTAAGTGCGATTACTTCCTGAAATTTGTTTAGAAATAACTTTTGGTTCTTCTATAAAATATGTATTAAAAGATCGCTATTTCTTTTGGAGGTCTATTTTTGAGCCATTGTTGTCAAGTTAATGTTTGTTCTACATTGGTTCGTTATTTTAATTTATTGATTATTTCCAGGTTTATTCTTATTTGTTGTTTTATTAATCTACTAAAATACTTCTTCTTTTAGTTTCAACAAGTTGTCTATGTTGTTTAATACATACAAATTTATAAACACAAATTTAGTGTTAATACTAATATAATGTTTACTTTGTTTGCGAAAGTTAAATTCTAATGCATTGGAAGTAAAAATCTATTTTAAGCTGGTGGAAAAATATCAGATAAAAACTATTGCCAGGCTTTTTTATTCAATTTACAAGAGAAGAATATGCCCTGAAAATATTGTGTGCTTTTTCAAAATACCCTGTATACTATCTAAAAGTTAAAATAAAGACCCGGTATATTACATTAATGAGTAAAGAAAATTTACTTTTTGCTGTTCAGTTAAGGAGCATGTAAAATTGCATTGGTTGGTCCTAATTGGAAAACTTGGTGGTGCACAAGGGTGGAAAAAGTGCTGGATCCCATTTAAGCCATATACGCCGATTTAAATGTCAATTCGATATTTTTGACGTAATCCTTTTGCCCTATTGTTTTGTTTACAAGTAGTATAAAGTCTTAATTTTATCAAGTGGTATACAATACAGATCTAATAGTAGGTGTACATCCAATTTAGTTTTTAAAAGTTGAATATTTAACAAAAATTAATAAAATAAATCTACCTTCTGGGCAATACGGCGACGTCACAAACATAACATTATCTGCGGAGAAATAGTAACAATCGAGCACTCCTTGCCACCCTTGGGTTTTGGTGGGCCCCAAAAGGAATTAAAAAAAAACCCAAAAAAAAAATATTTTTTAAAGTTAATTTTAATTTCAAAAAAACAAAAATGAAAAAAAAATTAAAATGAAAATTTATGCCATAAATTGTTCAGAATGTTTAAACAAAAAAATTTTTTATTAACTTTACAAAAATCAAATAAAAAATTTTTAAAAAATTTTAAAGTTTTTGCAAATAAAAATACAAATAAATCCTTAATTTTAAAACCCCCAAGTTTAAAAATGCTCTTTCTTTAAAAAAAAATCCAAAACAGAACGGGAGGGGGGAAGTATATTACATGGAGAAAATGTGTATCAAGTTTGAAATTAATCGGTAATGTATTTTTTAAATGGCAGTGATCACGGTCTTTTAAAAAGTTGTTTCGAGATAAACACATTCAAAGTTTTAAAAACTAAAAAAATATATATATATTTTTTTAAATTTAGATTGAATCAGTTGTTGATGTGACAGTCATCGATAAGGGAAGACTTGTTTTAAAAAAAGGAGGCTAATTAGTCAATAACTCCAGGAGTTGCTCTCATCGACTTCAAATTTTGGCAGTATATTCTTGATATGTTTAACTTCAAGAAAAGACAAAAAATCGATTTTTTAGGCTTTATCCCCCCTCTCCCCCTTAAGATTTAAGTGAATATATGATTGTCCATAAATCTGTACCCTTATTGCAACTAACGAACTAACATTTACTGATCACTAATGTTTTTTCTCTTTAATAGAAAAACTAATGTAACTCTTTAGATTCTTTTTGTTGCCACTTTTTTTTTATTGTGATCTTTTCCATTATTTAACAACCAACTGCTGCAACACCCAAAAGTACCAATGTCTTTTGATTTTCCTAGACCTCACATAATTTAAAAAATACAAAAAAGATTTTATGGTTTGGGCGCATGAATATTGCTGTAGTTTTATTGAAATTTTTTATTAGTACCAAACACAAATTAATATACTATTGCCAACAATTATATAAAAAACGTTCAATAAATATATGGAGATAATTTTCGCCATAAATTTCACCAGCATTCTCATATGCATAAAACGGGTCTATGTTATTCTTTGCTCACATTTTTAAACAAGAAGAAATTACTGGACGAGCCTTTTTTTAAAGGTTGGTATAGAACTACTATTTTATGCAAAAAGTAATGAATCTAAATATAGGCCAAGTTCCTTATTGCTGCTATTAGCAGATCAATGCTGAACCTTGTGGATAAATTCTGACCTGTTGGGAGAACCCTCTATAAGTAGCAAATAATTTTAAAAAGGTTACTTATTTTTTTTACAAACATTTTTGAGCTTTGAGCAAACTTACCGCCAGCAAATATTTTATCCTCATATATTTCTGCAACATGGATACCTCTATCATCAATTGGAAATATAGTGGAGTTGGTTAAAAATCGATAGTGAAAAAGAGTTAATCTTGGACCACCTCCACAAATCTACAATAACAAAAGCACTACTCAAAGAGAAAAAAATAATAAAATGTGTTATTTTTAATAAGAAAATATTTGTCAAACAAAGAAAATGTTTTTTTTTTGTATTAAATTCTTTGGTATTGCACTATTTTTTTGAATAATAATAAAATAACTATCAACAAAGCTGTGTCAAATGCTTAAAAACTTAAATAGCTCTGAATATAACAAAAAGTTAACTTACTATGTAATCTTCGTTACAATCTACAGCACCAATCCATTTTCCCAAATCATTTCTAGCAACTTGATTGTTTTTATGGGGCTCAATTTTTTCTGTCACTTTATGAGTTCTAAGGTCCCAAATATTGACTAAACCATCTTCTCCTCCAGAAAGTAGATCATTATTTCCACTAAAAACATATTTTAGTTTTAGACTAAGCCTTACCTGTTTTTGGTTAAATGTACGAGATGGCAAGCATGTTTTTGCTGGAAACCCTTTAAAATAATGTATATAACAAAAATCTGGATATACTTCCTCTCAAAAAGTCTGGAAAAAAATATAGTTTAGAGGAGAAACTGGTTATCGTTGAACTACCGCTCTATAAGTAGTTGCAGACAAACTCCGCTGTCTGCTAAAGTGAACTGAATACATAGGAGCAAATGAAGGTTTTTATGGACGCCCTGTAAAGAGACTATTGCTATTTATGACGCAAAGAGAAGAATAAATGTATGTCAAATTTATGTCAAAGTAAGGTCTCCTCTCTTATAAGAATGTTCAAGTAATGTGTAAAGTTAATAATTATCAAAAAGTTTAAATATTAACTTGGCTACCCATTACTACTGTACTATACCATTCCCAAGAATCATTGTCGAAATCACCACTCCAAACTGAAGCCTGCACTACTACAGTTTTTAAGTCACTTTTCTTACACACTTTATTACTTGTTACTACTTTACTTTACCTAAAGTTATGTCACATTATAGGTGACAAAAAGATTTTAGAATAGCCCAATTGGCTGAGAAAAATGTACAACTTTGTACCAAAATTTTTTATGATATGAACTGTTTGAAGAAAAAGGTGCGCTAGCCAAATTTCTTGGTCTAAGGACAGAGAAGGTAATGAATATTACCATAGAAAAACTGTATTTTTTTCTATTGAAACTTTAAAAAAATTTGGTAATTATTTCCAAAATGAAAGAGAATTTTACATGTTCATATAAAAAAAAAAACGTTTCGAACAGAGAGTTATTTCTATTACTCTTCTAGTGATTCTATGTGTTATGAAAATTTTATGTGAACGAAAAAAACTCTTCGGACGGCGGGCTTACTCAACCATTTAGGCTGCCCTACTGCATCCTTGTCGGTCTACCGCTGTAACGTTAGGCTACGCGAATCCCTTCTCCTTTATTCTATTTTTTGCGCCAAGTGGAGTCGACGAGTATAACTTTCATGCTCGTTGGCTGACCCGCGAAATCTCGAGCTTTGATTGGATGTGGCGACGTGATACGTCATCACGGGTTTGTATAGTACAGCTTTGTTTGCTTAGTTATTTTTAGATGGGTAGATCGGCGTTGCAAAGTTTATTTAAGAATTTAACTGGTTAGAAAGGATTTTTTATTTTTTATAAAAAATGAGAAAAAAATGTTATCCTATAATAGCTTTCATGTTGCCAGACGTGTTTCTGCAACATATCTGTTCTACTTTCATCACTCATAACTTTGTAAGTATTGGTTGTAAAAAATAATTGTTGGGAGAAAAATGTATCATTAATAAATTTGCCACAAGACAGAATTGTTTAAAAACTGTAAATTCATTATGCTAGTTGCAACATAACAATTAACAAAAAAAGGAAAAATAGTGAAGTATTTTGCATAATTTTTTTGGACCCTTTTTGCTTTTTTTATATTGACAATTTTGCAAATTAAGTATTCAAGAATATGGAATTCAAATTTTTTTTTGTTATATAAGTATACGAGAGATCTCATGCCCACACAAGTTTTTTTTTATGTAAATCAGATGATTTCAACATCCTCAGCAATTGTTTAAATTGTCAACAAAGAATTTTTTTGTTTAAAAAAAAAATTGATATCCTTTCGAATTTTCTATGAACAATTTTACTGAAAATATGGTTTATGAGTACTCCTAAGGATGCTTCTTTTGATATTGTCAATCGGTCTATGGTTGCAAGTTAAAGTTGCAGAGCTTTAACAGTAAATCTATAAACAATATTAAATATCAATTTCTTGCACATAAATTATAAAGAATTATTTTCTTATTTTTATTTATAGTTCACTAATAAAATAATTTTAGAGCAAAAAAATATATATTTTTTCATTTGTTTTACCAAAAATTATTTAAACAATTATTACCCTTAACAATCATTGTTTATAACTTTAAACAATTGCTGAGGGCGCCCACATAATCCGATTCCCATTAAAAAAAAAAACATGTTAAAGCTTGAGATCTCTAGTATATTTAGAAATAAAAAATCGAATGTTTTCTATTTAAATTTTTGTGAAGGGTTTCCATCAAAAACATCCCTGCCACTTTGTAAATCCAATAATTCTTGTTTTTTACAGATAATGCTTGATCTATTTGATAAAACAAAGTTGTCAGCTAGCTTAAGGTAGATAAACCAAGAGCAAAAGGAAAATCAGACCTTAAGTTCCTCCCTAATTTATTTTGAAATTGAACACCTTTAGAATTAGTAATTAAAGTACCACTTTTACATTTTAAAAAATCCTTACTTTATGGTGGCACTTAAAAAAATGTTACTGTGAGTAAACAATAAAGTGAATGTGTAAATTTATTGGTCTCTCTAAAAGAAAACATATTTTTGTCACTTACTTTTTACAAATACAATGTATGTAATCATTATGCCCATTTAAGGCTTTTAATTCCTTTCTACCTTCCAAATTAAAAATATAGATTTTATTATCGCCAGCTGCTGCATAAATATTCCCAGAGTCCTCTTCAAATAAAAGGGCATTTACTTCTGCTTTATTAAAATCGTCTTGTCCACATGGAATTTCGATAGTCCAAACTGGCTGAATGTTTTTATTTGATCCTTAAACATAAATTTTTATCAACAATCTTACTTTGAGTAAGTATAATTTACTAACCTTTTATATTTTTCCACATATAGGCATATATTTCTCCATATCCACCTACTAAAAGATGGTTCGGGGTGGTTAGAAGGCTGTTTATTTGATATTCGGCTTTTACTGTTATCTTAGTTTTCGGAATGAGTTCTTCCTTAGTAATATTAGACTCCGGATTTACGACTCTTGATAGGCTGAAAAATAAATTTAAAAATACTACAAGATCTATTTATTTAAATTGTTTGAAGTGCAACAAAAACTTACTTAAAAACCGATAAAGTTCCATAGATATCACCTGCAATCAAGTAATTTCCACAAGGACTTAAAGCCTGAGCTAATATCGTATTATAAAATTCTTTATTAAGTTTATTCACCATATTTTTCTGTTAAAAACCGTAAAAATCTGTAAATATATTTTAAAATTTAACCTAACCCTAAATAGGAGGAAGTAAACAACACATATGGAGAGTAGAGGGAAGGAGAAATAACAACGAACAATGAGAAATAACTCATAGAAGGTCATTGCTGTAAGCCGTAAATAAGTGGCGCTAGCATAGGCAAAGGGTATGGTATAATATGAAAATAGCAGTTTCTTGACTACAAGGCATTTTTTGGTTTCCATATTAATTTAAAAGTTGATGTAAACAGGATTAGTGCCTAAATTATAAATCAACTGCCTAATAATATAAAATACAGTCTGGCAATGGAGATTTCCATTTAAAAATATAAGAAAAGAGTAATTGTTCAAAAACGGTTATCAGCCATCCGGCACTTAAAGGGCTCAATATTTCATATTTGAGTCGTTTATTGGTATTGTAACACAAATGTCAGGGATTGCTAACATGATACCCTACTATTGGCAGAGGGAATTATGTGTTTAATATTTTTAGATTCGGCAATTTAAAATCTGGGGATAAAATTACCGATTGATTTCTTCTAAATGTCGAAAACTCATGCTTCTTCTTTCTTAAGTTTTAGCTTTTCGTGTACTAGTGTTGCCAAATGGGGTTTTCCCCGCATTTCACGTCTGAAATATAATTGGGTAAAATAAAAGCTGCTTTGCTACAGAACTAACCGTGACCCACCTTTTCAGACAAATTCAAAAACTCTACTGTCGGTCAGTTGGTTCCTTGCCGCTTTCTCCCAAGTTCAACAAAATTAAAAAAAATTGGCTCAAATTGATTCAATCTGGCAACTTGAACCCCTAAGATTGTTTCCTAAAATTTAAAAAAAAACACAATTTTTTTTTTGTGTGCATAAATTCGATTCCTAATAAATAACAGAAGGTGTGCATACTAAAAATTAAAATAACGACAAAACCAAACTAACCCAGACCGGGACCAAAAGGGGCTTCCTTAAAATTTTGAAGTGGGTTTTTTCTTTGGTTAAATCTGGGGTTGGTTAAAGCGGCTTTTATTTTTTAATTAAAATTAATAAAATCGGGGATAAAAAAAAAACCCCCGGATTTGGGGGCAAACGCAGCCCGAGGTTTTTTTTTGTTTTTTTTAAAGGGGAGTTTTGATTATATGAAAATCAATGGAAAATTTTTTAAATTTTTCAAAAAAATTAAAAAATTAAAAACTAATTTTCTTTTCCGGTAGTTATTTTGAATCCCTGGCCCCCATAGAATAGTTTTTATATAAAATTTTTTGTTAATAAAAATAAAACCCTTTTTATAAATTCCCTTTAGAACTGTAATGTATAAATTTTAAAAATTAAGACTTTATACATTTTTAAACAAAACAAAAGGCAAACGGATTACGTCACAAATACCGAATTGACATTACATTGCGGTATATGGGCTTAAATGGGATCGAGCACTCCTTGTTAAGTTTATTACCCTTGACCACCGACCACACTTGACAGTGACAGTGACAACTAGTTGTTGATAAACATTTGACGTATATTCATCGGCATATTTTCGGCATTTTTAATTTCTTTAATGTGCTTTTTCAAAGTAAAAACATGAATGAGGAGACGCTTAAAAATATTTTAGCTACAACCGCCTCAATTTGCACCATCCTTCAGTTTTTATCTGGGACGTAAGTTATTTCTAAAACTCTGTCAATACTATAAAAAAGTTTCACTTAAATACATACTTCTTATCTACAGATTTTCTATTTTATAGGATAACGTGTCAAAAAATCGTGAAAAATAAAAGCACAGGAGATATATCATCTTTTCCCTTTGTAAGTGGTTGTCTGTCCACGTCGTTATGGCTTAGATATGGGTTTTTAATACAAGATACATCGCTTATTTTAGTGAACACAATTGGAGTGTCACTATTTTTCTCTTACGTAGTTGTATTTTTTCTGTATAGTATTAAAAAGGTAAGTGTTTTTTAAATACACCATTGGACATTTTTAATATGTTCTATTGTTTTGTGAGGGATTCATGTTTCAATAAGTTTTCGTTGGGTAACTCGCCTAGAAAGTTTTTTTAAAAATGAGACCACTTCGGTCCTGGTCCCGGGGTATAGCATACTGAGCCTGCTCAGTCCTATTGACGCCTATGCACTTGCAGATCGTCTGAAACAAAAAAGAAAAAACCTTAAAAAAAAATTAAAAACTCAAAAAAAAACCTATCTACGTTTTGGTGGCAAGTTGGCCAGTGTTGTCAAGATGAACTTAAACATAAAAGAATACAGATTAAAACCTATTTTTTAAAAAATTTTGGTTTTAAAATTAAGGAAACTGATAGCTTTTTAATATTGATATTGATGACATTTTGTCATAAATGACATATTAGTTTGCTTGACTGGTGTACTCATAATTAAAAAACAAAAACAAGAAAGGGTGGTGTGTTAATTGATTTTAAGTTTATTTTATTTTTTATTATTTCTTAAAAATTTAGTTTTAATTTAATTTTTTTTCATTTAAGTTCATTTTGACAACTGTGGCCGACTTGCCACAGAAATGTAGATAGGTTTTTTGGGGGGCTTTTTTGTTTCAGGCGATCTGCAAGTTCATAGGGGTAAATAGGTCTGGACAGGCTTAATTTGCTATACACCGTGACCAAAACTTATTTAAATTTGATTTTCTTTCAAATACCAGTTTTAAGGCACTTTTTTGAGGATTTAGTTTCCTAAATACTATACAAATTAAGAGGTAAATTGTGTATAAGGGTATTTCTCTGTAAGCTGGGCAACTCACAGTCCCAGGCCGATATAATATGAAAAATATAGTTCATTTTATAATTTGTACTTAACTTAAAAAGATAATCACCTAATGTATCGCGTCCATTGTACAATATCCAATAAAATAAAGTTTATTACATCAAAAACGTTTTTATAATGCTCAAAGAACAGTCCTCCGCATGTTCCTAAAAACAGTACTCTGGTAAAAAAGGTGTTTATCTCACAAATATATATATTTTTTAAATTCATACTTATAATATTTGAAATCTAATGAACTTTTTACTGACAATATCAGAGGAATCTATTTTTTTATTAAATAATGCATCTAAAAATACTATTGTGTTTTTTGTCCCCCAATTTTATGCACAGTCCTCTGGCTCTTTTTTAAAACCACATTTAATACAATTAATCTTCATTTCTATGTTGTGCTTCGTATGCTTTTTAAGTTTGCCCATTGATAATAATAAAATAAAACTCTTATTCTATGAAAAAAGCTAACTAGGGGACTGTTTGTCGGGACAAAAATACACTTAAAGTTGCGCTTGCTTCTTAAAATGCCTTAAAATATAATTTTATATAAGGCTAAAATATGAATGTAATTTTTAAACCTGTTTTTAAAATCATAAAATGTATTTAGTTGTTTTGTCAATGTATCCTCTTTTATATGAATTTGCATATAATTTGAATAATAATATATGTAAATTATTTATACTTGTATCATTATTTATACACAAGGTTTCTTCAAATTCAAGAATAAGTATGGCGATCTAAAAAATTGTAAGAGATGAAGAGTTAATTAAATAAAAATACAGTTTTAAAATTAGGAAATCATGAGATTATATTTATTTTTGAATCTGACATTTTGTTTTTTAAATATCCTGTATAGTCCATTTTTTTTAATGCTGACTTAGATTTTTTATTGTATATGTGAATAGCCTATTTTCAGAAAATATGCATTATTTTGGCTAAAACATGTACCAAAGGAATGAGTTAAATAATAGATAAAAGATTACATATGTCCACAAAAAAAAGTGGTGTGGTCTGGGTGCCGGACCAAGATTTTCTCGCGTATTTTTTTTCCGTTAAACGTCAATCTGAAGTAAAAATTGGGGTCAAACAGCAAAAAAAAAAACAAGAAAAGGCGTAATATCAGATATTAACATTTTTTATAAATTTAAAACGTCTATATCTGGAAAACTATAAAAGATACACAAAACTTTATAGGACATAAACTATGTATTTTTACTAGACCTTTATTTTAAGTTATATAACCTTTTTGTCTAAATGCAAAATTTTTTGAGTTATAATAAAAAACTGAATTCTCAGGATTTTTTTAAGGTATACCCCTAGGCCCTAGAAAAAATCTAAAAATATTTTTTTATTTTTGGATTTTGTCTGCAAATTTTAAGTGATTTGGGATTTAACTAAATAAAATAAATCATTTATAATAAAAAAACCCAAAAATCACTATAGGAAAAAAATATTTTTCCTTTTGACTGAAATTTTTTATCAAAATTACTTTTTTGTTTGTATCTTCTTTATCATTTATCTTATTAAAAATATTTACATAACTTTTTATATAGACAATTTGAAAAGCTTTATTTTTTGTTGCTTGAAATGTTTTTGTATCTTTGGGTTTTTCTCAGTTTTTGCTGTTTGATCCTCAACTTGACTTCAGATTCGTGTTCAGCACACACATCACTTTTTTTTGTGGACCTGTGTTATTATTAACATCAGAAATATATTTTCAAAATATTTATGAATTGATTTAGTTTGCTAAAATATTTAAATTTAAAATTTAGCAATTTACATATGCATAGTCATCTATAACCATTTTAAGAATTTTATTTGACCCCATTTATTTTGTTTGTACATTTATTAAATAGATTCATGATGGTTTTTAAAATAAATAAACACATTTTCATGTTGCTGATTAATGATTTAATAAAATAGCAACTGGAACCTTTAGCTAATAAACAATCTATATTAAATAGATGTGGAATATTTTTAAAAGACATTGTTTTTTCAAAATTATTAGACGTTTTGTCATTCCTAAACTAAAAAAACATTTAGGAATTCTCCCTCAGAAATGTTAATTATGTATATGCATATATATTACCTTATCTTTTAAATGTTTTTTAAGTTTATCAGCATTTGTGTAACTTCGTTTAAAATTCAATAGTTAAATATTTATAAAATACCAATAAATTTTGTTTAATGCTGGCATTCATATATATTTTTATTAAAAACAATAACTTTAAAGCTACCGTTTTAGTATTATCTGCCTAACAATAGAAAATAAAAACATTTTTATTTAATTGAAAATATTACGATTATTGTTTTTTTTTGCTTTTAACAGCAATTGTATTAGCAATATGTCCAAGAATTTACACAAGGATTTTTCTGTGTTAGTATTATTACTTAAAAACATAATATTTTGTTATACTTTTATGATTTTTTATCTGAAATATTTAAACAAAACCGAGAATGAAGTTTATTTATAAAAATGTACACACATGTTTATGCTCAGGGTTTCCTCAAGGAAGTTAAATGTAGTTTAAAGGAACGCGAATACTGCAAAACGACCTTCTTAAGAGCATTTAGGAAAAATTATTTCAGTAAGAAAAGAGAGGTGGGATTTGAGAAATCTTATATACCCTTACATGGGGTTGGGGGGTCATGACAATCACTTTTCGTGCTGCAAACAGTAAATTTATGCAGGGAATTTAAAAAAAGGCCTTACCCGTGGAAAAAAATTAGGACCGATCCTAATTTGGCGGGTGAAAGGTGAAAAGGCATGAGTTTAAACCCTTCCCCACTCGCAGGTTTAAATCTTAAAACTCAAAACTTGTTCATCTGGGGTGATGAACTCCTGGTTAAAACCCCTAGATGGGAATGGACCTAAAAGACCTTTTACAAGACTCACCAGTGACCAGTAGGATTTCCATACATAAGAATTTTCCTTGTGTCAAAGCTTATTTGACTTAAGCAGGTGTTCGTTATGTAAAATTATGTAACAAACTTTTATTATTTATAGTGATACCTTTAAAATAACCACCCTAGTGCATTGGAAATGCTTACTATAAATTACATGTAAAAAATGTATACAGGGTGTCCCAACTCTATTTATACACTAAATATCTCTCTCCAGTACATGATACAACTAATTTTATTAACAGTATCTGTAAATATACAGGGTGTATACGTTAAATACGTTTTTTTTTTAATGGAACACCTTGTATATTTTTTGCTAAATTTTGATTCTTTATTCAATTCTTCATAAAAAATGTATATTACACTGTACGTCAATTCTTGCAGGTTTTTGAGATACGACCCATAATAATTATAGTATTCTCTGATTTACTCATGTAATAATTAAAAACGATTAAAGAATAAAATAATTCACATACCATCCTATAGTAAATGTTTAAACTGTTTTTTAGTAATATTTTCTGTCATAATTATTTTTAAATAATTCTTTTAGTGTTGGAGAAACCAGTTCCTTTATTAGTTACTTAATTATCTGAAATACCAGCAATAATTGACGTATAGTGTCAAAATTTGGCAAAATATAGAGGGCGTTTCATTTAAAAAAATGTACTTAACAATAGAAACTCTGTTTTTGAGACACCCTGTATATTTACCAATATTGTTAATAAAATTAGTGTTACCAAACACATATTTTTTATCTTAAGTTTTTTGCTGTATTATGTATAGGGGCAGAGATATTTAGTGTATAAATAGAGTGGGGACACCCTGTATAATAAAATAGGATAAACATTTCTGTTTTTTAGGTTCATATTTTACGTACGCTCCTAGTTGGCTTACTGATTCTTATCATAATCCTTATGAAAATCCACCGCACTGAAGACCCTGAAACTGCCCGTACGAACCTAGGACAAGTCTGTGTAGTTGTTACTGTTTTATTTTTTGCTGCTCCTTTTGTATCCTTGTTGCACGTCATTAAAGTGAAAAGTACAGAGAGTCTTCCATACCATTTGATTGTTGCCACGTTTATCGTCAGTTTACAATGGATGATATATGGGATGTTATTAAAAGACAAATTTATTCAGGTTTGTTGAAATTTAAAATATGTATGTTTTACATGGTATTAGGCATTACATCTTATTAAAATCAAGGTAATTGTCTCGAAAGTTGTCTCCCCTCCGATTTTGAGCAAATTTGGTATACGGGGATTTTTTGGAGCGCTGATCGCGAATCTGAAAACAATTTTTTTCGGCAACCTTTCGTTTTCGAGATATTTATCATCAAAGTTGAAAATCAAACTAACCTTATTTTCACTATTGCTCCTTCTTTTTATAATAAACGCCTTTTAAAACTTGTTTTTATATTTATTTTACACCTTTTTCAATGATCGATATACAACTTTTATCTTTAATAGCAAACCTCCAATTTTAAATGCCTCTTAGGCCGCAACCATGTATACACTAGGGATTTTATCAGCAAATATGGCCGCGGCCTTTTATAGAATTTTTCAATAAAGATATTTGATATTTTACATTTTTTTCATTTAATGCTGGCGTTGATTGAAAAATGGTTTGGGATGCTGGTAAAACAATTTAAATTTTAAAGTTGTACCATCTTATCTATCTGAAAATCCATAGATAATTTCGTTGATTGTTTTTATATATAAAAGTAAAATTTTTGAATGTGTTTTTTAGCATAACTAATGAGTAAATAATCGTGGAAATAAGTTTATCCCATAAAATAAAGGTGTTCTAACATAAAATCCTTCAGTTTGACTGTGACCAGGTTCAAAAAGGAATAATTTTAGAGAAGTTGATTTATTTTTGATGTTAAGTCCGAGTAGAGTGTTTTATCTTAAAAACTAGAAGTTTCTGACAAAATTTGACTTCAAATTAGTGATCAACGTTCCAAAGGACCCCCGTATTGTAGTTTCAATAAAATCGGCCGTGGGTCCGATAAGTAAATAATTACCATTTTTTCCAGTGCCTCACCTAAAGTCTTAATTTTCAGATTCCAAACTTACTTGGATGCATACTAACAGGAATTCAACTAAGCTTGTTCTTAATTTACCCAAGCAAAGGACTGAAAAGTTATCCCAGTAATATAATTTAATCCTAAACTAGTTCAAGTTGGTCAGTATTTATTTAAGTTAAAACTTAAAACCATCGTTTAGCTTTTAGGCTTAGGCCTCCTCCAGTTAATTTCCTTTTAAAGGCTCGTTTATAGCAACATATTGTACTGATATTTGTGATGTATGTTACTGGACGTACTTAATATTTAAGTGATTTTAATTGCTTTAAATACTTTTTACCTCAATAACTTAAAATGTTAATTTAATTTATTTTGTTTAATAAACAAAGAAATGAAATCTGGTTCTGTTGTTTTATTCTTAGAAAATAGCAAGGATGTTCGGAATTTTACATGCTTAAAAAATACCTAGGTATTAGAAAATGAATTTAAAGTTGGTCATCGAGAATCACTTGTAGGCAATAAATATTCTGATAATTTTTAAATAGCCCGCGAAAAATACAAACTGCTATGGCTCCTACATGGCATTAACTTCTAGGGCTAATCCTCATATGACACTTCTGTAAAGGCCAAGCCACATCCCTAATCAGAAATATTCGCGAAATTCACGATACCTACGCCATCTATGATTGTATAACGCAGTTACTCATTGAAGGAAAAAATTGGAATCGCCATTAAATCACGTTGCTTTTAATCGATATTTATTCTAAAAACTTTTACCTTTTTCTTTCGTGTGTTGTGCTTTTACCCATTTCTTTAACTTTTTAATTGTTTTAATAATGTCGAGCAAGACGAGACGCTATTGTTCAGTGCCCCAGTGCCGAAATTACGCGGGTGAAGGTGTTTCAATTTTTTTCTTCCCAAAGGACAATAAGTTAAAAACTGTTTGGCAAAATGTTTTAAAAATTGGAAAACCAATTTCCAAATGTATGACTGCCTGCAGTGCCCACTTCATGGAATCTGATTTTACTCCTGGTAGGGAAAGTTATTTTAAAAAAGTGCTTGCCAATAATGGTTTAAATATTTCTGATGAAAATGATCATTGAACACCATGTTACAGTTTACCTGCAACTTATTTAATTTAATTTCAGCTGGATATGTTTAATAGATTGATTGTTTTAGGATCACAATTCTCAAAAAAGGAGCGGTACCCTCTAGAAACTTGCCTGTTCGTCCACAGGATATCATTAAAAAAGTTATCAATCGCTCAGACAGATCATGGTAAGTAAATAGGTCTTTTATTTACTTTTAAAATATGTATAAGTCTGTGCCTTTGAGCTACCTTCTCAAAGAATATGTATATTTTAGGCTTACAAGAGATCAAGAATCTTTGCAAGTAGAGAAAACTGAAAGCACTATGCTTACCCAACCCTCACGAGATGCAGAAATCAACCTGAACTTGCCTTCAACATCTACAGATAATCAAGGAGTAACTAGAAAACCACTGTCTTATGTTAAGCCATTAGAATATCCATTTGTGATGGACGACTATACACAAACAGTAAATGAAGTTAATTTTTCAGATACTTTGGTTACAAATGAGTATAACTTGCATTGCTTCACAGGCATAGATTTCAATACTCTTACTGTTTTAAATAAATGTATAATTAATGTTATGCACTTTAATAACCTCATCTTAGGCATTTTAAAATGGCAAAATGTAAAAAAAAGGCTAAAGAAACTGAAATAATAGATAAATGCTATAAAACCAATTAAACAAATAAAATAAACTAGCAAACACGCACTTGTTCCATAAACTGTTAAGTAAAATTTGAAATGTTTTCCTTCTTTGTGAATCAGCTGATGAAGCTACAGCGCCATCTATTGGTTAATGAATTTCGCGAATAAACTAGGTCGAAGTCCTAAACTCTAAAAAATAATGTTTCGATCGGTAACATAACGCTCTATATTTTCAATATTGAAATGTCAAACACAGAAGCTTTTGGCGTTTCCGAATACAATTTCAAATATTTAATAATTTTCCTAATTTCTAGTCAAAAATGGGTGAAAATATAACTCGTGATATCCAAAGTCGGTTCGAAAAATCTCTCGGCTTGTTAACCACGAAGTTTGTTAACTTATTACAGAAATCCAAGGGTGGCATTTTAGACCTAAAAGTGGTAAGTTGAACAGGTAGTAAAACAAATCAACAAAAAATAATTAAAAAAAGTATTGAAATAAGCAATAACACATAGGTTTTTTATTTTAGGCAGCAGATATTTTGGAAGTGCGGCAGAAGAGAAGAATTTACGATATTACTAACGTTCTGGAAGGCATTGGTTTAATAGAAAAGAAAAGTAAAAACAGTATTCAGTGGAAGTAAGTTAAAAATATCATTTAAGTGCAAGACAGTGCTTTGTCCAAAAATGTATTTTAAATTTCTCATTACTGGAGTATTTCTTTCCAGACCATATACTTCAAGTTCCAATGACTACAGTCGGACTCCACCGGGAAATTGTAGTAATTCGGAATTCTCATCCAAAATATCCAAACTAAAACAGGAATTGGCCAAATTAGACGAATATGAACATGAACTAGACTTACACAAATTGTGGATACAGCAAAGTATAAAAAACACTACAGAGGATATAGAGACAAGTAAATATCTGTATGTTACCAGTGAAGATTTTCCCAGATGTTATGATAAGGAAGAAACTGTTTTTGTTATAAGTACACCTGTTGATCAAACTAGTGTTAAATTTATGGTAAGATAATTAGAAATTATAACTGATTAATGTCTAGATTTAGGATTAAACATGATAAAAAAATCTTTATTTAAGATTAGAAATGTGATGGTTTAAAACAATTTATTAATTTTTACAGAAAAGTTTAAGTCACTGTACATCAACAGCTCTGTCTTTGAAGAATATTTCTCTCTTCCAACTTGATTTTTTTGAGATTTTCTAGAAATCTAGTAAATATCAACTGATTTATTGCAGCTGAAATAATCCTTTTTTTCTTCTTAGAATGGACATGATTCATTTAACCTCAAAATAAAAAGCTCAGGAAATCCAATAGTTGCTCATTTACTGTCAGAAAAGTTGCAAGAAAATGAAAAAGTTCCTAGGAAAAGACCTAGACAGGTAAGTAAGGAATTTTGATGGGTAATTATTGCATACCCAGTTTTCTCCTATTTTTGGATTATATGGCAAAATTTTTATATAGTCATATTCTAGTAAAGTAAAGTAAAGTCATTATTCATCACTCAAGCTATGTAGCCACAGCTTATCGGACTTGTCATAATATAAATTAATATAAGTAAAATAAATAAAATAAAAGGTCCTAATCTATTACGTATTAAAATGAACATTAAAATTATCCTAAAACTACACAAGGACAAAATATTAACAATAACACTAAATTACTATTTAAAATTTACATTGATAAGTACTCATTCACATCATAAAAGGCTTGTCCAACTAAGAAATTCTGCAAAAATTTTTTTAAGAGTTTAGTGCTTTCAATACTACCGAAGAGTTACAGAAACTTGTTATAAAAAATAATTCCCTGAAATGTAGGGGAACTCTGACCGACACTCAAACGAGAATATGAAATATGTAGCTGATTTTGATTTCTTGTGTTATAAGTATGTATATCAGAGTTTCTTTGAAATTCGGCCTCATTCTGCCTCACATGAATTATGAGCAGGTATATATAGAGGGACGGGAGAGTAAAAATTCCTAAATTTATAAATGCTTGACGGCAGTGCGCACCCGGTGGTAGACCTAACATACACCTAATTATCCTTTTCTGCAAAACAAAGGCTCTATTTACATAAGCTGAATTTCCCCAAAATATTAAACCATATGATATATGTGACTGAACTAAACCGTAATATGCCAATTTTAACACATTTGGTGAAACAGACATCTTTAAGTATCGAATCACAAAGCAAGATTTACTCAGTTTAGTTGTTAAACCGTTAATATGGTTCTCCCAGGTCATTTTTTGATCCAATGTTACTCCCAAAAACTTTATATTGTTAACCTGAGCAATAGATTGATGATTTGCTTTAATTAAGTAACTTTGGTCAATTGTTGCGTTTTTTGGAAAAAAATTCATAAAAAATGTTTTCTTTGTATTTAAAACTAACCCATTATTTGTACACCAATTAACAAATTCAACCACCGATCGATTTGCCCTTTCAACAGTCGCTTCCTTATGGTATTCAGAAAGGAGAAAGTTTGTATCATCAGCATAAACAATTGCTTTACTTGGAGAGGGGCACCCCATAGGCATGTCATTAATATATATTATAAATAGTAAGGGTCCAAGAATAGATCCCTGGGGAACTCCTGTCCTTACCTCACCGACATCTGACCTACATTTGTCTATCACCACTGCCTGCCCTCTATTAGCCAAATATGATGCTACCCAGTGATGAGCGACACCCCTTACCCCCAATACATAAAGTTTCTGCAACAAAAGCTCATGGTTTACCGTGTCAAAGGCCCTACTAAGATCAAAGAACAGTGCTGTTGGATGAGCTTTCATATTCAGGGTGTCATAAATAAAATTACAGAGTTCTTTAATTGCTGTTAGAGTTGATTTATCCCTTCTAAAACCATTTTGAAAAGTTCCTAATAATTTATATTTTTCTAAAAAGTCGATTAATTGACAATTAAAAGCACTGTCGAGAACCTTGGCAACCTGACTCTGAACACAAACATTGCGCCAATTACATGGATCCAGTGGTGATCCCTTATTCTTAAAAATTGGGATAGATTTTGAGATCTTCAGTTCCTCCGGGTAGCAACCGGTAGCAAAAGACTCACAAATTATGTGTGCTAGCGGTTGGGCAATATCATCAGCAACAGCCCTCAGCACACGGCCGCTTACCTCATCAATCCCCGCCGCCGGTTTTCTCGTTCTTGCAATTATCCTTTTCACATCGCCTTGCGTAACAGGGCATAAGACCATACTATTCGCTATGTTGGGCTGAAGAACAATCTTATCAAAATCTGGTTTCGGACATTGGAAAGTCAAAAAAGAACAATTAAAAATATTACAGATATCCTGTAGGTTGGTAACTTTTTTGTCATTATATAAAATTTCTTAATTTGTTGTTTTTTATTTCTACTGTTACTGCGTGATTCATTTATTATTTTCCAACTCTCCCTACCAACATTGAAAGAATCTAGAATGCGCCTATTATTAAAGTTACTCTTGGTGCTCTTCAACTTTTGCTCGTATAATAGCTTCAATTGACCATATCTCTCCTTTATTACAACGTTATCAGGATAGCACTTACTAATTTTATGCATTTCACAAACCATACAGTGTAAGTCCTTCAACTCCGGCGTGCACCATTTAAAGTTTCTACCTTCACCTCTACCTTTTTTAAATGTGATAGCAGAATTAAAGTGAAACAAAAACGTAGAATAAAACAAAGAAAACTTATGAGCAAAGTTAGAGGCTGAAAAAACAAATTGCCAGTTTTCATTTACTAAGATATTTGTGTTGACAAGTTTGCTTCAGACAAATCGCGATAGTAAACAGTACCACTCCGAGAATCCCCTGTTAGATATGGCAGTTCATATGTACATATTTGATAAGTGTGATCTGACAAAAACGTGTCCTGAATATCAACACTAATAACCCTCAGATCTGAAAACATTACATCTATCAGAGTCCCTGAATGACTCGTTATACGCGTTGGTTTATAAATACTATTTTCTAAATTAAACTGAGCAAATGCGTTCTGAACCTTCAAACACACCTGATTACTGCTAAGTAAGTTAACATTTATATCCCCACATACAATAAAGTAGCAATTATCTCCATACAAAGTTGACATAAGATAATACAAACCATCCAGAAACAAAGTTAAGTCACCATCTGGTGTTTGGTAAAAAGAAATAATATAAATCCTACAATTGGAGTTCGGTGGTTCCAAAACAGCAACGACGACCTCGAAATGCCTCTCAACAGCCACATGAATGGGGACACACTTTAATCCCAACGTTTTGAACGCAAACACACATACACCCTCCCTAATTTGGGTCCTACGAGAAAATCCAGTTATTAGTATATAATTTTCAAAGTTAACACTTTCAAGGTTGTCATCATTAAGCCAGTGCTCACAGAGACATAAAACGTCAGGCTGAGAAAGATTTAATAGAACATTAATTTTATCTATTTTAGTATTGGACAAACCTTGAACATTAAAATTTAATATTTTTATACCATTATTACAGTTATTTGCACCCGCATCTCATTACCCCATCCATAGTGACCTCAGGGATTGCAAATATACTACCGGAGAAGAGAAAATATGTATTTTAATATCTTTTATTTTGATTTTAAAATTTAAAATTACCATTGATTTTTCCATATAATGTGAAAACTCCCCTTTATGACAAGAAGCATCAGCATGCACTGTTGCCAAATGGGGGTCTTTTTTAATATGTCCCCGCATTTTCATGTCTGAAATATAATTGGGGAAAATAGAGAGCCGCTTTAACTAACCAGAATTAACCATGACTGACCTTTTAGACAAATTCAAAAGCCCTCAGTCGGTCATGCTTAGTTCTGGTTAGTTGCGGTTAGCACCCCTTTATTTTACTCAATTATATTTTGACAGAACAGGAATATCAAAATTTGATGGTCGAAAATTATTAAGTCCGGCGACACTGTTGATACTTATTTTAAATTTGACAATGTAGAAAGAATGTTTATTCAGGATTTAGATTTATTTCTAACCTATATTTTTCTTAAATTCAAATTAAAAATTGTTTTTCCCGATTATCTTCGAATTTTGTCAATAGATTTCAGTTTGCTTGTGTCATGTTTTAGTGAATAATTATCAATTTATACATTTTTACCCTGCCCAGCACTCCAATTCGCTCCAAGATCCTGCAAGTTTATTTGGTTAAAAAAACAAAAAATAAACACAATTTCTCTTCTTCGGTAGTATATTTGCTATCCCACAGGATACGTAATTGTAATTTTATTTAAAAAAATTCATAAAAACCAAAAATAGCAGAAAACCGTATATGCAATTGTTACCTTTTAAAGCTCCAATACAAAAGTGATTTGTCAGATATTAAAAACAAAAGTGATCTTGCAATTATTTTTATTAATTTAAACATTTTAGGTCATAAAAACAAATTCTGATGACTTAGATAGTAAAAAACGTCCAAAGTATGATGATCCAGAATTAGCCACAGCAGAAATACTTTTCAGGAAAACTCCTAGAGAAGTACATAATGAGAATTATTATGATGATGAAATTACACAAGGTACTTATTAAGGACAATTTAGAACTTATCCCAAAAGATTAATAGCCTACGACATGGCTAAATACAAAAAAGAAAATAAAACAAATAACACCCAAGCAAGATAATATATTTTTTTCATTTTATATTTTTTTAAATTATGTTGTGTAATGTTGACATATTTAATATCTAGTAAGCTTGAAAAATTTAAGACAAAGTTTTCCTATTCCTCAATATTGTTTTCCAGGCCCCAGTAAGTGCCTGATTTCAGGGTTGGGGCAGTATTAAAATTTTTGGTTTTATTCACCATTTTATCAAGAACAAAGCGACATAATTATACTAGTCATTTATTTTAGGGCGAGCTGGAATTGTGTTTTTTTTTTTAATTTTTTACTGTTCTTAGTTTCTTACGATTTTTTGTATTTAATTGGATTCAGCTGTTATGTACCATTTTTATTTAATATAAGTTGAATTGGCACTATTGGCAACTTATTATATTTCACTGGTTTTTAGGATATGAACCATTTCTTCGCTTAAGTCCAATCCCATTGACTCAAGACTATTCCTTTGGACTACTAGACAGTGAGGGAGCGTATGATCTATTTGACATACCTACTAGTTAAGACAAAATAAAGAGAATAATAATTGTACAGGTGCTGATCCATTTATCTTACAAATCGAAAAACATTTTTTTTTATATATGGAAGACTTTTTGAGGGTACACTGTATATTTTCTGTTATATTCTTTTGAGGCCCTTATACACTATATACAGTATATTTTTTATTAGATTTTTTTCTTGTTCAGTAACTTTCTACTCTCTATATTTAAAAAAATTGACTTGCATTGGTTTAGATAAATGGATAACTCGGATTTTGTTAATGATCTTCTAATTTAAATTTATAGACTTGCAATATAGTAAATAATTAATTTTTTTATTGTATTATAGCAGATCAAATCTGTGATCAGGAATTTGTTTCCTTTTATAACTTATTATTTGAATAAACAACAGATTAAAAATTTTTGTTATAAAAACGTGTTTTATTTACTTTTTCTAAAGGAAAGTTAAGATTCGCCCGCGGGGTATATACCTCTTAACGCCTACCAATCAGCACACTGGGCGAGAGAGAAAGGTACTAGACCTGTTTTTCTCTTAAGCACGCTGTTTGCAACGTCAAGCGGCAAGGTTTCCTCTAGGCAGGTATTTGCTGACTGAAGGTTAATATTGAAA
>JAHBCN010010817.1:0-30436 GCA_019359885.1 Listronotus oregonensis | reverse complement strand
TCGCAAACGACGTGGAAAATAAAATTAAAATTGGGCACGTATAATTTGATATGCACTTTTTAAAAACTTGGGTTTCGATTTAGAATAATCACCGATACTGCGTTATCTCAAATTCAGGACATACTTTTAAAATTTTTTTTCCCATAAAAAAGAACGACAGTTAAAACTCGCACTGTAAAAAAAAACTTAACTTTGTATTATAACCGAATAATAACAAATTTATTTAGGTTTAAAAGGGTGTCCGAAGAGGTGGTTGCCACAATACTGGTCTGACAATTCATGACGAAATTTTCTTATACTAAGTACCCAGAAGAAAAAAAACAATAGGTTTAATACTATAACTATTTTGGGAAGCAATTTTATCCCCCTTTTTTTTTCCTGTTACCTGCCTAAGCCACGGATCTAAAATTTAAAGTAGCCAATCCTCTAACCCTTGTTGTGTACATAGCGCAAAAACTTTCAGCGCTGTTGTACTATGACGTAAGTCTGGCCTCACGGGCTTTTGCTCTATAACATAAATTTTGTCTTCAAATGCCTCTATCCTAAATATTATAATCTAGTAACTAAACTTGTGTGTTTTTAAAAAAATCTTATTTTTTTATTTTTTTCCCATGAATAAATTTTCCCATAGGACACGTTAAAATAAAAAACTTTCGGGAAATTTCACGTTCCCCAGACAACGTGGTATTTCCACTTTTTTCAAACACAAAACAATCGAACCTGTTTGTATTGTCAATTAAAACTCAAAATATTCAAAATAAGTCGATTTGGTCATGTACACGATGAAGAAATAGATAAAGAAATTTAAAAAAAAAAGATTTCAGTTATAATTTTGATTATGTTGCATGAAATTGAAAATTGTATGAAAAAAAAACTTTTTAATAGTAAAAACTCCCATATTTCTCCATTCTAAAATATTCCCCTAAATATTTTTTTCCCGTATAAAATTAACCAGAAAACATTCGTTGTTATACAAATTCATTCGTTCTTTTAACCCGTGGAATTTAAAAAAAAAGCTTTCATTTACCGGGGAATTTTTTAAAGGGCCGTTATTACCCCGAATATTCTTATGCCATGCTTGGGTACAAATTTAAAATACAATAAAGTAAAAAAAGCGTCGGCCCTCCACATGATATTTAATGCTTATAGCCAAAAAAGTAAGACGGTATATCACCCCTATGTTTTTACAGCAAAGAAACATAAACAAAAGAACCGTTAATTATCATATATATTTACTGTATTACTTACAGGCGTCCGTTTTTTTAAGTTTTGAATAAATAAATTAAATTTACGTTTTAAAGACGGAAAAGGCATTTGGTAAAACGAAGGTTTAAAAACTGTTAGGGCAGGCTTTACTTATTGAATGAAATAACAGATCTGCAGCTATAAATAAAATATCCCCGATGCGGGTCACAGACCCAGCCTAACTGTCAAAATTTTAAAACCTAATTGTTTTTTTTTTTTTTTGAGGACGCTAACCAATTATATTTCAGAATTTTAACAGTTACGCTTTTAGCCCGTGGATCATCGCGATTAAGCTCAAGGAACTATGTCGTCAATTCGAAGTTCCCTGACGTCCTGACTGATGAAAGTAATACAGTTTTTTTTAACGGACTAATACAAAATATAGTCATTATAATTAGGAGGACATTAATATACCAGTATATTTTGTTTTTAATTTACTTTAACATAGAACGTACACTAACAAAGACATTCTATGATTTTAAGAATTATGTATTACAGAAAAACAAATGGTCAAGAAATAGCAGGAGAACACATCTTCAGGTAAAGTGAGAAAAACGAAACATAAAACAGAGTAAAAATTTTTTGATTAAAATTTTGAAGCTTTCTAGGTTTAATTTTAGGGGCCAGCCGTCTTTAAAACAGGGGGTCCCAGAATATGGGAAATCTTCGGAATCTAATAGAAAACCCAAAAAAATGACAAGTTCCCATAAACTTTTTTTTACGAGCTTTCCCTTTTCGGAGATACAGGGTTTTAACGGACGAACCTGAAAATCGTTTTTTTTTTAACTATTAAAATACCTGCTTATTTAAATTTTTTTTAAAATGATTTATTTGATAAGCTCTTAAAATAAACCCATTAAATCAAATCAGGCTTATTTAGTTTGCCAGGACGAACTAGCTCTGAACAATAAAAGAATTTTTTTTAAAACCCCCATGATAAAGGCTTAACAATTTATTTTTTATAGCTTTTTTTGTACTACATTTTTTAAATTTCCACCAGTGGCGTTCGTACAAAAAACGACCTGCCTATTTTAAATAAAAAAATGTGGTACACTAAAATGCTTCTTTATACATAACATGAAAAAATTTCATTAAAATATCTAAAGTGGTATTAATATTATAATAATAAATGATTTTTTTTAAAAATTTTACCCTGATTCAAAAGTTAAGACGTTTAAGAGACGTTTATATGAAGTTTTCAAAATGGACCCAAAATTGTCTCCAAATTTGATACAATCAGAAAAAACCCAAAATTTAAAAAAATTTAAAGAAACATGATATTTTTTTTCCCAAACAGTTGATTTAATCGATGTCAATCAAAAAACTTTTTTTTAGTTTAAGTTAAAGCTATCAAAAAATAATATTTTGAGCCTTTATCATACGGGTTTAAAAAATCTATTATTTTTAAAATAGTTCGCCCCTGGAAACTAAATAACCAAATATTAGTGTAGTTTTTTTAACTAACTTTGTAGAGATTTCACTAACGAGGAGTATGCTTCGCCCCTTTCATAGAGGGGTTGACCTGTCCCAAAAAATGATTTAATGGGTTCATTTTAAGAAGATTTATCTAGTAGAAATTTTTTTGTAGGGCCCCTGAGGAAAAAATTTTAGGGGAACTTGTCAAAATTTTTTTATTTTTCTATTGTTTCCCAGGTGCCCACATATCTGGGACAACCTGTATTTCATCTTTTGGGAATGATCAAATTTTGTAGGCTGAGATATCCAAAGGGCATTTTTTTTGGTTTTCATGGTTGCCATAATGACGTATGACTTTTAGTCTAGACTACTCGAATTTAAAAGTCTGTAAATCATGAACCGCTCTTTTCCAATCAGTGATTTAAGATTACCCCAAATGAGATATAAATAAGTTTAAACACCCATATTTCAGCACTTCAATAAAAAACCGTCACCTGAAAGCCTGATTATTTGACATGTCAGAAACACAGCTTACTTTCAGCTGTAACACTCTCTTGGCGGGAACGGTTGGCCGATCCGTCGCGCAGGCTTTTTGCCCGCCCTGTCCGGGAAAAGATGTCTTTGGCGTGCAGTCGGAGAACTTTCGGTATTATTGTACGTTTAGCCGCCATACCGTAGGTATAATTTTTTGTGTTTTAGTTGATCTTTTTGAACATTGCGTTTTTTTTTTTATTTTTTACACTTTTGGAAAATGGTGACAAAAAACCATTAGGACATCATCATGTTTGTGCAGTGCGAAACTGTTTTAAAAAGGTTATAACTAAAAAGAAGAAATGCTTTATTTTTCCAAGGATGCAACCCAAGTACTTAAAAATTTTTTTTTGCATATTTTAGAAAAAATTAAATTTTTGGAATTGTCTAGAAAGTGCCCCAATTTTTTAAATTTTTCTTTTTTTTTTTTTTTTTTTTTTTTTTGATTTTTTAAAAAATTTTAAAATTTTAAAAATTTTAATATATATATATATATATAAAAATATATTTTAATATATATATATATATATATATATATATATATATATATATATATATATATATATATATATATATATATATATATATATATATATATATATATATATATATAAAAAAAAAAAAAAAAAGGGTGTTTATCTTAAAAAAACCCTCACGTTATATGTGAATTTTGCCAAACCCCAACAAATTTATTGAGGGAAGGGTTTTTTTTAAAAAAAAATAAATTTTTACTTTAAACCCCAGGGCTCCACCCTAAAATTTTAAGGGGGAACAAGGGGTCGTGTTGTTATGTTATTTACCAAAAAATTAAATTTATTGAAGTCTTATAATTTCCATCAACAGTATTATTCAGTTATTTTACTATTTTTGTGAAAATGCAGGGTTCGATTGTGTCACACGAAGATTAAACCAAGATTGTCGGGGAGAACCATTTTGGTAAAATCAGAAGTGCAAACCCCATTAACTAAAAAACAATACAGTTCCACAGAACATTTGAAAGTTGCAATGCGTCAACTTCTTAACTGGTACAGAAAACGGAGGCAGTTTCAAGATGCTTTTAAGCTTTCGGATTGCAACGGGTTTTTTTGTACCTGAAGAAAAGGATAAAGTACGCCCAAAAAAAAGCCCACTAAATGGCATGGATCCCAAAAAAATGAAATGCTGCAAAAATTTCATAAGGTAATGTGGGGGTCCCTTTTTTAAATAAAGCGTTAAGGATTCCCCCTTTTGACATTTGCAATAAATATAGCAAAGACCAAAATGAACTTGATGATTCATCTTTTATTGTTTTCTTAGAGTATAAAAAAGTGCGAATGGTGATACATTGGGAAATTTAAATGCCTAATGATGAATTTGGGGAATAATATGAAAATAAAAACATATTTCAACAAAATTTTGAAAAATTGGCCACAAAAAGCAATATTTGCGGTACACTTTTAGGTATAAGTAACCATTTACCCTTTAGTCATCCCTGAAATATTTTCCCAAAGAATTTATGTTAAATTATATTTAAGAGTTAGAATTTATTATACTTTAAAAAACAAAAAATGCTAATTTTAGAAATATAAATAAGAATAAATTAATAATAGGGAAAAAAATTGTAATATACGTAGTTTAAGAAATTTTTTTTTTTTTTTTTTTCGTCCATTTATTTTTGTATGTCTGGTAAAAAAATTAAATTTTTGAAAAATTTTTTTATTGCTGTTAGTAAAACATTAGTGTTGGAATAGGTAAGCATTTTTTTTTTGTTTTTATACATCTTTAATTTCGATTAAGGGGCAAAAAACTTTTTAAAAAACCTAAGCTACAGCATTATTTTATTATCATATTTTTTATTGCTTAAAAAAACACGCCTCAGCGTTTTAAAATCAACTTTCAAACACCGCGTTTTTAAAGGTTGCCATGGTACAACAATAAAAAACGGGAGAAATGGGAAGTCTAAGATGGCATTGCAACAACCTATAACCTCAAATTTTTTGACATGTTAGGCTTTTTAAAGAAACAAAATTTTTAATCTAAATGAGCTTAACGTCAAAAAAAATATTCTAATATAATAAATAATATCAATAAAAAATAGCAAATGTATTCGTGAATAACTGATCTTTAAAACACTTGCTCTATTTCGAGAACCCAAGCCGTCGTGCTCGAAAAAACCCGAAAAAAAGACCCTATTTTTTAATTTATTTATTTTTCCCCAAAAATGCTTAATTAAAATACAGTGGACTATCAAAACCTAAATTTTGTAAAAAAATTTTTCAATGAAAAAGTTTCAATTGGGTAAAAAGGGGGTTAATCTTTTAAAAATAAGATTTTTTTAAAAAAATTATTCTTTTATTTTTTTTAAAAAACCCCCCCCCCTTTAAATTTTTAATAAAAAATTTGACCTAAAAATTTTTTTTTTTTTTTAATTTTTAGTTATAAAATTAAAATGATTACTTTTTCCAGTTTAGTAATTTTTTAAATTTTTTTTAAATTTAAAATATTAATAAATTTTTTAAAAAAATTTTTTTCAAAATAATAATCTTTTAAAGGTCTACTTTTTGGGAAAAGGGGCAATTTGTTTTTTTTTAGATTTAATAAAAGGGGCCGGGGTTGTGGGGCTTAATAAAGGCAAAATATATTTTTTTAAACCCGTTTAAAAAACTGTTTTGATAAAAAGGGTTTTGGTTATTAAGAAGATTTTAAAAAAATTTTGGGTTTTCCGGGTGAATTTACTTGAAAACCCCCTTTAAAAGGGGAAATTTTTTTTTTAAAATTTGTGGAATAAAATTTTTTTAAATTTTTTATAACCCTAGAAAAATTTTTTTTCATTATTGAAAATTTCAAAATTTTTTGGTAAAACCCCTTAAAAATTCTAAAATTTTTTTTTAAAAAAAATTAAAAAACTTTTTTCCCCCCAATTGAACCTTTTTAATTTTTCAGGCCCCCTTTTTTTTAAAAACCCTCTCCTGTCTATAAAAAAAAAAAAAAAAATTTTTTTATTTTACTATATTCCCATTTTTTTTAATTATTTAAAAAATTTTTTTTTAAACAATTTTTAGTAAAATTTTATTTTCCAAACAAATCAAATATGTTTAACCCCCAAAAAAAAAAAGGGGTTTCAGATTATTTAAATTTTTATTTTTTAGTTAAAAAAAATTTTTGGGGTTATATTAAACCTTTTTTTTTATTTTTTAAATTGCAAAATTAATTAAAAATAAAATTTTTTTTTTAAAAAAAAATTTTTTTTTTTTTTTTAAAACATAATTTAAGCGTAAAAAGATTTTTATGCAAAAAATTTTTTAAAAAGACCCCGAAATTACCAAAGGGTTTTTAATTTTAAATTGGAGGGTTTTTTAAAAACCACCAATTTAGCCTTTATCCTTTTAAAGCGGGAAGGTTTGGACGCTTATGCGGAATTTTAAGTTCCCCCAAAATTTTCAATCGAAATTTTTTTTGGGGGGGTTTAATCGGGGCTCAACCCCCCTTTTCGTTATTAAATCGGGGGTACCGAAATTTCCCGGGGTTTATTATTTTTTATTTGGGGTTAAATGGAATTTTTTCTCTCCATTTTCCCCCACCTTTTGGGTTTAACCCGGTTTTAAAAATATTCCCTTTCCTTTACCCCCCTTAGCTTAAAACCCCCTCCTTTTAAAAAAAATAAATTGCATCCCCTTCCCCCTTTTTTTCCCCCAAACCCGTCCAGGGTTTACTAGTCATTCAGGGGGGAGGGTAGCTAATGGTTCCAGGTCCCCATTAAAATTGGTTGGGGGGGCGGTAGTAATAGATCTCTACCTGTCCCCTGGTCAGTCCTCATTTGTGCTATTGCTTGCCTTGCGCCCTCTACTGTAAAAAAAGTTTTTTTTCCGGCGTTTGTCACACGGGGGCAAGGACGCAAAACTCTGACGCCAGTTGGCGTCGGCGCTCTTAACAAAAAAGGGGTTTTTGTTCCGTGCCCGTGCGGCAAGCGGGGAGTCCGCAATTTTCTCACTCCCTCGGGGGAAACCGGCTAAACCCCGTGAGCGCCGAGACGCCGGAAAATGGCCGGGGTTTCCCCATCACCCCCTCGCGGAATCAGCTAAACCCGGAGCGTCGAGTTGCCGAAAGGGGAGTGTGGTGCCAAGGGGGGCATCTCTCCCTGTTGGGAGTGAATAAAAGGATGTTTTTCGGGTAACTTTTGTAAATTTATTCTCACTAGATCTGCTAACTCGTTACAAACTTCTTTGAAGTTACAATTAGACATTTTTTTAAAAAAAGGTTTCTTTACTTTAACTTTAAAAACAAAATAAAAATGAACTTATCCCAAAAAAAACAAAATATGAAATTAGCCAGCAGTGCCTTTCCCCCCCAAATTTTAAACTCGCGGTAAACTACGATAAATTTTTTAAAGATTCTTGGGGAACCAAAAGGGTTAAGTCTCGGGTTTTCCGACAGCCGGGGTGAAAAAAAATTAAAACTAGATAACAGAAAAATTATCACAAAAATAATATTATTTCAACTAAACAAATCAATTTAAACTTATTAAACAACAAAAAAATAAACACTAATATTGGCCGAAAGGGCCCTAATTAACCAAAAGTAAATTATTAAATATGCACTACGTTTTACACTAACTCGAATTCGCAAGAAAACTTTCAGGAAGTCACACGGAAATGATTTGCACCCTTTTTTTACCGGCGGTTTAAGCCCTCGCAGCGCCGCTCTGATACCACTCTGATACGCACTGCTTTTTATTGAATGCTATTCTGGGATCAATTTTTGACCCAAACAGCCATAAAAATGGTGTTCCCCCAGGTTTAATTTAAACAGAAACTCTCTTTTTTTTCTCTAACCTCCATACCTGTTTGGGACGTCAAATTTTTCCGCCATTGGGAAGCCAACGTAAATCGGAAAATATTATCTATAAAGGGAGAGGCACAGCTTACTTACAGCCCACAACTCCGGTCGGCCCCTTTTGATCTCGCAGTCTACGAAAAAAAAAAAAGAAGGTTCCCCCTCTGTCGCACATCCGGGAAAAGTCAGAGCCGGATTAAACGATTACTTATTTTGTAAAACGACAAATTTTTGCCTAACAGTACCGTAGTAAAAAATTTTTTAAAAGTTAATAAGAAAAAAAAAAATATACAATAAACTGATTCGAAAAAGTAATAACATTTTAATTGTTATAGACAAAAAACCATATGAGCTAACAAAGAACATGGGCGATTTATAATATTTAGGTCACAATAATTGTATTAAAAAAATTTTAGAAGGGGTGTAGTTATCTGTAATCTTATGAAAAAATAATGTTTTAAAAAAAATCGTTAGTTGTTTAAGAGGATGCATGGTCGATCTTTAGTTGTTTCATATTCCCAGGTCATTGTTAAGGTCTTTTCTCAGCTCTGAAAAATTTTGGATGTAATATTCGACAGAAATTATTGCCTTTGATAGTCGCACTGTGATTTTCCCCCAATATAATGTCAGTTTTAAAAAGGTACAGTATAATAAAAGTGTGTAAAAAGGGGGGTTTTTAAATTTTTCGCCGATTTTTCGAGCACGAGGGCGTGCCCGAGTTCTCGAAATAGAGCAATTTTTTTAAAGATCAGTTATTCACGAATACATTACGCTATTTTTTTATTGATATTATTTATTATATTAGTAATATTTTATTTGACGTTATAAAGTACTCATGTCAGATTAATAATTTTCGTTTCTTTAAATCCCCAACATGTGCAAAAATTGAGGTTATAGGTTGTTGCAATGCCATCTTAGACTTCACATTTCTCCTGTTTTTGATTTTTTTTCAAAAAAAACCCCTTTTAAAACACGCGTGTGTTTGAAAGTTCGATTTGAACACGCTGAGGCGTGTTTTAATTAAGAAAAAAAAAAATATGATAATAAAATAATGTTCTGTAGCTTAGGTTTTTAATAAGTTTTTTTGGGGCCCCTTAATCGAAATGTAACAGATGTATAAGAAACAAAATAAAAATCCCCTTCCCCTTTTCCCCCAACACTAATGTTTTACTAACAGCAATAAAGAATTTTAAAAAATTAATTTTTCAGCCAGACATAAAAAAAAAAATGGACGAAAAAACAAAAAAAAAAAATTACTTACAACTACGATATTAAAAATTTTTTTTTATATTATTAATTTTTTCTTATTTATATTTCAAAAAATTTGCATTTATTGTTTTTAAGGGGTAATAAATTTAACTCTTAAATATAATTTAACTAAAAATTTTTTGGGGAAAAAATTTCAGGGATGACTAAAGGGTAAATGGTTACTTAAAATTTAAAAATGTACCGCAAATATTGTTTTTTTTGGGGGCCAAATTTTTTTAAAAATTTTTTTGGGGAAAAATTTTTTCTATTTTACATATTAGTTCCACAAATTCATCATTAGGCTTTTTTAAAAAATTTCCCGGGGAAAGTATCACCATTCGCACTTTTATATACTCAAGAAAACAATAAAAAGATGAATCATCAAGTTCATTGTGGTTTTTCCCCCTTTTTTTGAAAAAAGTCACAAGATTGAATCCTTAACGCTTTATTTAAAAGGTACCCGCACACGCCTTTATGTTTTTTTTTTCAGCATTTCTTTTTTGGTAATCCATGCCATTTAGCGCGTTTTTTGGTCTGGTTTTTTATCCTTTCTTCAGGTACAAAAACCTGTTCGAATCAGAAACCCTTTTTAAAAACATCGGGGTCAGAATCTCCCCCCCAGTTTTCTGTATTTTAGTTAAGTAATTTTTACGCATTGCAATTTTTTAAATGTTCTGGGGGAAATGTATTGCTGTTGGGTTAATGCAGTTCCCCTTTGCATTTTGATTTTACCAAAAGGGGTTTTCTAGAAATTTTGGGAAACCCTTTGTGTTTTAAAAAATCAAAAACCCGCATTTTCACGAAGATAGTAAAAAAACTGAATAATACTGTTGATGGAAATTACAAAAACTTCTAATAAATTTAATTTTTTTGGAAAAATTTTTATGATTTTTGTCTCGAATTTCAAGATTTTTAAAAAGGTCAAACAATCCATTAGAAACCTAATTGAAATGAGTTTGCTTTAAAGGCAACATTTTTTTTTTTGGGGGAAAAAAAGGGTTTTTGAATAATTTAAAAATCAAATAATTGACCCCCCCCTTTTTTAACAAATTCAGCAGTTTCTGTCGCTTCATGGGGAAAGGGGGAACCCCAAACCCTTTTTTAAACCCCATCCCTTTTCATGGACTGAGTAACTAAAAATTTGGGGGGGGCAATTTTTCCCTTTTTTTTTTAAAAAACCCGTGGGGGAAATATGAGAATCCGTTAATTTATGTGCTTTTTAAAAGGAATTTTTTATCTAATTTTAAAAAAAAAAAGTCTTTAAAAAATTTTTTTTCCCAAAAAAAAATTTAAAACCCCCTTTAAAAATTTTTTTTAAATTTTTTGGGACAGCTTCATTTAATAGTTTATGTAATAAATTAGCGTTACAAGAAGTATGGCTTTTAAAAAAAGGGTATCGGCTTTTTCCCCTTTTGAATAAATCCCCCTTTTACCATAAATACACAGGCAGTTAAAGTTGGTTTAAAAATTTTTTTCCCTTTTTTTACCCATTGCTAGCCCAATGATGCAATTTTTATTTCGTTCATAAAATAAATTGGCTTTTATAGACATTTCATCAAAGCAAAATAAGCAATATTTACTTTGGGGTTGAAAACTGTCAACCTTTTTTTAAATAAAATAAAAACTCGGGATTAACCCGGGTCCTTTTTTTAAGGGGGATCTTATTTCTTTTAGAAAAAGTGTTAGGCAAGGGAAGGCTATATTTAGACATTAAATATTTTTATACACCCCGGGACCAGAAAAATATATTGGTAGACTTTTTTTTTTTAAAAAACTGTTTTTAAAAACCCCCCTTTGGGTGTTTCCCCCCCTGTGATATTTGAAATATTAATACATTTTGCAGTATCCGGTTTAAAAAAATTTTGGGGATGTTAAAGACATATATTGCTCCAAAGATATATTGTCCAATTCATTAATTCTTTGACTTTCAAGTACCTGAACCCTTTGTCTTAAATATTTGTTTTCGGCAAGGGACTTGATTTTTTGTTGTACTTTTTTTCCCCTTGGGGGCTATCAAAGGATAAACTGGCTGACGTTTGGGTAGTTTTTGGGGAGATGTTAGAGTGGGACTAACTGAATTTGGGGACTGACGACGATCTCATGCTGAACCTCGGTTTCAACTTTTTTTTGTCTGGGGGGGCCAAAAAAAAATACATTTTAATTAGCCATTAAATAAAAACCTTTGGTTAATTTTTTTTTTAAGAAAAAAAAAAATTTTTTTTTGGTTAACAACTTTTTTGCAGGGTTTCCCCCAAAAAATTTTAAAAAAAATTTTTGATTTGTACAAATAACATATAATTGTCAGCTCTTTTTTAAAAATTGATACTATTAGCCGATTTATGTGGTAATTAATCATCATGAACACTGATAAAAAAAACTTGTTTTTTACCACTAAAATATATTAACAATTGCGACTGCTGTTTCAACTCAAAACCCCCATTTTCAAAAAATATTTCTTACAGACAAAAAATATCAATACAAAATAAAGGATTTGTACCCTTAAGTGGTAAATATATTTTTTAAAAAGGGGGAAAAAAATTTTAAAAAGGGGAAGGGGCCAAAAATGGGAAAAAAAACCCGGGTTTTGGGTCATTAAGCAGATGTACATTTTTTTTTTTTATTGTTTTTGTATTTTTTCTAGGAAAAATTTTTAAATTTTTTTTGGGGGAATCCCTAGAAATATACAAAGGCAATAAAATAAAATGTACATTATTATTTTTTTCCCTTTGTATATTTCTAGGTATAATTTAATATTTAATTTTCGGGAATCCCTAAAAATATACAAAGGCAATAAAAATAATAATGTACATCTGCTTAATGACCAAACCGAACTTGTATTTTCCACGCTATTTACTGTCGCCAAACCTTAAATAATTTTTAAAATTTTAAAAACCTTTTGAAAATTTAACCCCTTATTTTTTTAAAATTTTTGAATTTTTATTTAAAAATATTTTTTAAAAATTGGGTTGAAACTGCTGTCACAATTGTTAATATATTTTAGTGGTAAAAACATAGTAGTTTTACTTATCTTTTTAAAAAAACAAAAAAAATCATAGTTTCCCCAAAAAAAAGGGGAAAAAAGAAATTGAAAATAGAAGATTCAAGTTTATTTTTTTTTAAAATATTATTTTTTTATTACCTGGGGGAAAAAATGGGTGGATTCCCTTCTGAAACTAATACTATATCATCTAGGGGAAAAAGTATTCCTTAGATCGTTCCAAAGGCGGTGCACTATAGAATGGCGTTCGGAACTTCCTCAAGAGATGGGAATAGGGGGGGAAACCCCCCCGGGGAAACCGTGCATGCAAGGGCCCCCTGAACATTTTCCTTTAAAATGGTCTGCACATAACGAGTAACTTTTTTTAAATTTTTACTTTGCCAAGCAGGTCTTCTGATTGGCTTTTGTGCCCCTTTTTTTGGCTCTGTAAATAAATAATAACATTTTAAACCATGCTTACTACATTTTTTTACAATAAATAGTTTTTTTTTAATATTTTTTTTGCGAAAATAAAAAAATTTTGCAAAGGAATACGTTTACCTAATAAAAAAAATTCACCATTGACTTAGAAACAACAAAATAATAAACTTGACAATGATTTGGTTTGAATTAGTTTTTTTGGGAAAAACTTAAAAGGGTAAACAAAAAAAAAAATATGTTTTTTAAATTTATTAAAAACAAAATAGGCTCATACTAAAAAAAAAGGCCTTTAAAATGATGTATTACAGACCCCCCTTTTTTCCCTCTTAAAATTTTAGGTGGTAGCCCTGGGGGGGTTTAAAATAGCACCATTTTTTTTTTTTTAAAAAAAAAACCCTTCCCTTTTTTTTTATATATATATATATATATATATATATATATATATATATATATATATATATATATATATATATATATATATAAAATTTTTTTAAAAAAATTTAAAAAATATTTAAAAAAATTAAAAAAAAAAATATAAAAAATAATTTTTTTTAAAATTTAAAAAAAAAATTTTTTTTTTTAAAAATTTTTTTAATTCGAAAATTTTTTCCCCCAAAAAAACCCTAACCAAATTTGGTCAAAATCGGGTTTTGGGGGCACTTTCTAGACAATTACCAAAAAATTTTAATTTTTTTCTAAAATATAAAAAAATTTTTAAGTACTTACCGGTTAGCATCCTTAGGAAAACTAAAGAATTTCCTTTTTTAGTTATAACCTTTATTAAAAAAATTTCGCACTGCACAAACATGATGAGTCCTAATGGTTTTTTGTCACTCATTTTTTTGAAGTGTAAAAATAAAAATAAAACGCAATGTTCAAAACGATCAACTAAAACACACAAAAATTTTAATTTGGGGTTTTTGGGGGGTAAACGTACAATAATACCGGGAAAATTCCCCCGACTGCACGCCAAAGACATCTTTCCTGGACAGGGGGAGCATAAACCCTTTGGGGACGAGATCGGCGCTAACTGTTCCTCCCAAAAGAGTGTTACGCCGTTGGGGGAATTTAAAAGGGTATTAAACCCTTTTAGGGGGCCCCCCTTTTAAGAAAAGGCCAGCCGGGTTAAGCACGGAAAAAATTTTTTTTTTGGTACCTTAAAAAAAAAGTGCCAAATTTTTAGGAAAAATTAAAAATTCCAAGGTTTTTGTGTTAATTCTTTTTTAATAAAAGTGGTTGTTTAATTTTTAAAAATTTTCCCCCAAAACTTTTAAAAATCCAATTTCCCTTTTTTTTTTCCCTTTTTTAAAATTTTTTCCTTTTCGGCAGGCCAAACTCCCTTTTCCCCCCCTTTTTAAACTTTTCCACTTTTGAATTTTTTTTTCCCTTTTTCCTTTTCTCCCGGGTTTCCTAAATTGATTTTTTGGTTTTTTTCCAAAAAAATTTTGAGTTTTTTTATTTTAATTTCTTTTTGTCAAATAAACCTTTTTCCCCTCGGTTTTAAACTAGGAAAAAAAGGGGTTTTATAAATTTTTGGCCCCCTTTTAATTAAAATAACCCCCGGGCAAATTAAGGGAAAAGGGGAAGGGTTAAAACCATTTTTTCGCTGGCCTTAAAGGTTTTTTGTTTATAAAAATAACCAAAAACAAAGGCCAAAAATTTTTAAAATTTTTCCCAAAAAAAAGTTAAAAAAGGTTTTGGGGAAAAAAAAATCAAAATTTTGGAACCTTATTTACTCTTATTTAAAAAAAATTAAATTTTCCACTTTCCTACCAAACCTTTTTATAAAAACAACAAAAAAAAAGGAACCCAAAAAAAACCAAGTTTGACAAAGGCCCTTTTTTTAAAAAACCCTTTTGGGGTAAAGCTTTTTTCAAACTACCTTTAGGAGGGAAAACCCCCTTTTTTTTTTAGGTTTTTTTAACCTTTAAAATAAAAGAAGTTTTAAAAAGGGGAAGTTTACTAAAAAAAATAAATAAAGAAAAAATTTTTTAAAAATTTTCAAAAATTTAAAAAGGAAAAAAATTTTTGGGAAAAAAAATTTTATAGAAAAAAATTCATTGTTTTTAAAAATAATCAAAAAAAAAAAAAAAATTTTTTAAACCCCTTAATTTTTTTAAGCAGGAAATTTTTTAAAAAAAAACCAAAATTTTTAAACAAAAACCCCCGGGGATTTTTTTGATTACTCTAAAAACCCCCAAACCTTTGGGGTTTTTTGAAAAAAAAATTTTTTTTGGGTTTTAAAAAATTATAAGCCCCTCCCCAAAAACCGGGTTTTTTTTAAAAAAATTTATTTCCCCAAATTTTTAAATTTTTAAATTTGGGGGAAACCCCCTTTTAAAAATTTTACTTTTTAAATTAAAATTTTCCCCAAAAATTTTTTTTTTTAAAATTTTTAAAAAAATTAAAAAATATGTTTAGAATAAAAAAATTAAAAAAAATTTTAAATTTTTTTTTTTTTTGTTTAAAAATCCTTTTGGGAAAGGGGAAATTAATTTAAAATTTTTTCCAAAAAAAACCCCCCCAAAAATTTTTTTCCCCAAAACATGAATAAATTTTTAAAAAACCCCTTTTTTCTTTTTTTTGTTTCCCCAAAAAACACAAAAAATATATTTTTTTTTTTAAAGGAAGAAAAAACGGAAAAGGAAAAAAAAAAAATTTATGGTAGAAGCCCTTTTTAAAAAATTTTCAAATTTTTTAAATTTAAAATTTTTTAAAAAAGGGTTTTAAATTTTTTTTGAACAAAAATTCTTTAAAAATTTTTTTTTTAAAAAATTTAACCCAAAACCTTTAAAAGTTTGAAAAAAAAAAATTTTTTTTTTCAAAAATTTAAAACTTTTTGAGAATCCCAATTTAAAAAATTAAAAAAAATTTAAAAATTTTTAAAAAATGATTTTTTTTTTTCCCGTAAAAAAAAAATTTTTTTTGGGTTTTTTTCCCGGAGTTGGGGCTTTCAACTCCCAAAAAAATTTTTTAAATTAAAAAAATTTGGGGGAAAATTTTCTTTTAGGTTTTTTCCCCCGGTTCACCCCAAAAATGTTAGAAGGCCCTTTTATTGGGGGCAAAATTCCCGGTTAAAAATTTTTTTTGGGGCCCCCAAAAAGGTGGTTTATTTAAAACTTAAAAAATTTAAAAGTTTTCCTTTTTTTTTATTTTTAAATCATTTTTTTTTTTTTTAAAATTTTTTCTTTCCCACGTTTCCATTTTTTTTGAGGGTTTTTAAAATGGTTTTTTATTTGGGAAAAATGGGGGGTTTTTTCTTTAAAAAACCCCCCCAAAACAAAAAGGGTTTTGCCGGTTCCCTAAAGGAACCTAATTTTAAAAAATTTTGGGATAAAAAAAAGGAATTTAAAAAATTGGGTTCAGAAGGGGGCCCGTTTGTTTTAAAATGATCCTTTTTTTTTTTTTAAAAAAAAACGTTTTTTTTTCCCCGGAATTTTTAAAATGGGGGATAATTTTTCCAATTTTAAAAACCCGGGAAATCCCCCCCCTTTAAAACCCAAAAAGAAAAAGTTTTTGGGGAAAAAACCAAAGGAAATTTTTAAATAACAAAAACCAAAAAAAAATTTATTTTTGGGGATTTTAGAATTGGGTACATCCAAAAATTTAACCTTCCTTTTTTTTTAAAAAAAATGGGTTTTTTTTATACAAGAAACAAAGTGGGTTTCCCCAAAAATTTATCCCCAAAAAAACCCCAAACACCACAACTCATGATTTTTTTTTAAGCAAAAAGGGGGGTCTCATGCGTCCGATTTCCCCCCATCCGATTATCCAAAAGGGTTTTTTTATTGGTCAGAAAATTTTAGCGCCATTTTTCACCCGGGGGAAAAATTTTTAAAATTTTATCCGCCCCGGGGGTGGATTTAAAATTTAAATTTTTTTAAATTTTTTTCGGGGTTGGACGTTTTTTTCCCCGGTCTTTTTTAAACCCCCACTTTTTTTAAATTGTTGGGGTAATTTCAAGTTATATTGAATAAAAATAAACAGTTATAATTTAAAATCTTTTAACAATTTAAACCTTAACCTCAATTTACCTCATACTCAAAAAAACCCCTTTCTTTTTCCTTTAAAAAAAATTTTTTTTGTTCCATTAGGTTATTTTTTCCCCTTTGTTTCATTGCAGTTTCACAGGTTGCCCTTTAAAAAAGCTCTTATTTTCTTTTCTTTTGACGGGGTATCGGACCCGGGGAAAATTGGGGTCAATGAGACATGCAATTTTTCCGAAAAAAAATTTTAAAAAAAAAATTTGTACGGGGTTTTGGGGGGAAAATTTGGGGCGCATGAGCCCGGGGGTGGGGTCTCATTTCCGATGATCCGATCGTCCGAAAGTTTTTGATTGGTCAGAACATTTTGGCGCCTTTTTTTTATCCGAAAATTTTAACATTTTTATCCGACGTCGGATGGATTTAAAATTTAAATTTTTTAAATTTTTTAATGTCAGACGGGTTTTTTTCTGGTCTTTTTTAAACCTTTTTCCCCTTTTTTTCCCTTTGGGTTTGGGGGAATTTTAAAATTTAAAAAATTTAATTTTAAAAAAAACAGTTAAAATTTTAAAAAAAATTTTTAAAATTTTTTTTTTTCCCCCTTTAAACCCTTTAAATTTTCCCCATACTCAACAACCACTTTTCTTCTTCCTTTAAAAAAATATTTTAGTTCCTTTGGGGTTTAAATTTTTTCCCCTTTGTTTCATTGCAGTTTCACAGGTTGCCCTTTTTAAAAAGTTCTTATTTTCTTTTTTTTTTGACGGGGTATCGGATCCGAAATTGTACAATGAGACAAAAAATTTTCCGACAAAAATTTAAAAAATTTGTACGTCGATGGTCGGAAATCGGACGCATGATACCCGGCTTTAAACTTATACTATTTCCAACTATTAAATATTGCATTCTATTAGTAAGAAAATTTTTTTTAAAAATTTTTTTTTTTTTTTCGCCAATATTATAAAAAAATGCCCAAATAATTTTATGGTCAACAGTATCAAATGTTTAAAAAATTTTCCAAAAGGATAGTTTTTATATCCATATTTTTTTTTTTCGTCAATATTTAATTAAATATCGGAATCGACATTAATATGCAACCTTTTTTGGGTTTATTAAATCCATTTGCCCCTTAAAAGTAATAATCTAATTTTTTAAAAAAAATTGTTTATTTATCATGCATAATTTTTTCTAAAATTTTTTAAAAAACCACAAAACATATTGGGCTGTAACTATTTTTTCGTTTTGTTTCCCCCCTTTTAAAAAAGGTTAAATTTTTCTACTTTTTTTTTTTAAAAAAAAAAATTTTTTTTAAAAGTTATAGTTTAATAAGATAATGTAAAAACGCCTTTTAAATACTTTTTAATTATTATTACTGAGATAATAATATCATCAATTCTATTGCTTTTCTTGAATTAAGTTCCTTTATTTATTTCAAATCGGTTTAAAAAAAATTTTAAATTTAAAATATGAAATTTCACTTGATAATTTAAATCCAAAAGGATCATTCATTGTTTCCCCTATGGCTTCTTTATATTTTTTTTTTGGGTTTTTTTTTTAGTTATAAATTTTTAAAATTTTCCAAATCTTTTTTTTTATCAGGGAAAAATTTTTTAAAAAGAGTCCATTATGCATGAAAGTTTTCCCAAAAGCCCCCTTTAACCCCCCAAAAACCTTTTTTCCTTTATTGAAGTAAATTTAGTCCCCCTTAACACTGAGAAGTCATGGCAAGAAAAGGATTTAATCTCTCATGTTATTGGTAGTTGTGGGGGCAGTCCATTTTTTTCCCTTTTATAAATCTCTACAAAAAAATCATTTGGGGGAAAACTGGCGAACGACAATCCAATTTTTTTTGGAATTACGAGCCTGTCCCCCATAATGGCATGGCGCTTCGTCCTGCTGAAACTTTTGGGGGAGGTAGGTTTAAATAGGGGACTTTTTACGCCCCCCACGCACCTTCGGTCTATTTGGCTCACATTTTTTTTTTTCCCCCCAAAAGGGGTGGGACCCTTTAAAATATGAACCGATATCACATTGGGAGGGGTTCTTACAACTCCTCGCAGGACACGAGACAATATGTTTTTGGGGGTCCCTGTCTCCGGGGGAAATATGACGAGCAGACGATTAGATTGTCATGCCCCCTGGTCTAGGGGCGGGGGAGCTACCAGGTCATTGTTACAGGAACCAGATGTTTTTTTTGGGGGGCCACACCCCCGGGCCCTTCCCCCAAAAAACGACCCCTTCCCCCTTTGTTTAAAAACCGGGGGAACCCCCTTTTCCCCCATAAAGGCGGTTCTGTCCGCCTTCTGTTTAAAATTTTGGGGGTCCATTCCTAACACCTGGCGGGAAAGGATTTGCCCTTCCCCGAGAAACAGGCGCTGGTGACCAGGGGCACCTTCGGGAAAAGGATTCACCCTTTCGGTCGGCGCACCTTTTTTGGCTTTTTCACTTTCCTATGAAAGGGTTTTGCCCCTTTTTTTGGGGCTAGGGGGGGAAAAGTCCACCACTGAGAGCCCCATTCCCCCAAATAAGGCTAGATACTCTGAGAGGTCGCCCTGTATCTCAGGGTTTTCCCCCTTGGGGGGACACCTGTTTAAGGCACAGGATGTCATTCCTCATCAGCACGGTATGCTAACACCTTGAGTTGGGGGCCCTTTTGTTCATTTTTGGGGTTTTGGGGGCCCGTTCCATACGTTTTACCCAAAAAAAGTTCCCCCTAACCAGCAACTCTAGCGCATTTTAAAAAGATCCTACGGGGCCCCAACCATGACGACGACTTTTAAACCCGCGGTTAAAATTTAAAAACCTTTTTTCGGATTTAGGTGCTGGTTTAGTAACTGAGGTAAAAAAGCTCCGCTCCATTATGCGATAAAAGGCCCGTAATTTTTTAAAAATAGGAAATTGGACGAGGTGACCTGCTCGATTGCTAGATTTATTGACTCTAATCTTTTTTTTTGGGGGGTTTTATCAAAAAAAGAATAATTTTCCCCTTTTACATTTTTTGGGATAACAAAAAAAAAACGAACCCGTTTTGCTTCCCTATTGGTGATACCCGGGTGATACCTACAGTGTTAGGGGGGTATGAAAGTCTTTTTAAAAGGGAAAGTGTTTTGAAGTCGAAGGGCGCTTTTTAAAAAAATTTTTTTTTAGGCAGAGTGGACGAAAAATAAAAAAATAAGTTGTAAGTAATTTTTTAAATGTCTGACATAATTGTAACCGCATTTTGGGCAATCAAATATTTCTTTTTTCCCCGGGGCCTAGGTTTATAAAAATATTTAAAAACATTTTCGAGAAAAAAAATTTTGGATTTTAAAAAAAATAAAAGATAGGGGGATCCCCTTTTTTTAAGGGAAAAATTTTTTTAAACTCTTTTAAATTGTATAACTGTATTTTTATCATTATATAAATAGGTGAATACAAATTGGTTAAATCAAATTTTTACAAAAATCTAGATCTGTCACATAAAATTAAATATTTTTAGCCATTCAATTGTGAATATGCACAGTTTATTCTGCAACACTTTACATGTTATCAATTTCCTAGTAACTAACAGTTTTAACCTAAAATTTATTTTTTTAAAAATTTTCCCCAAGTTTTGTAGGGCTATTTTTTTTTCCCAGGCAACGCGGGGGGGTAAGTCTCTCCATTTTTCCAAATTCCTATCGTGGCTAAGGTAATTAAAAACCCCCTTTATTATTAAACGCAAAATAATCTCCATTTTTTAAAAAGTAATTTAGGAAATTTTATTAAACAGGGTTTTTTTTACTACTCTCGACAAACCTCGTCATATCAAGTAAAAATTAAAAAAAAAGGAAATTTTTTTTTTTTCCCCAAAATTTTTGCATACAATTTTTATTTTTCCCCCGGGAAAAAAAATCAATCTTTATTTTCACTGGAGATATTGGTTTGTTTTAAAAAATATAGCTGGGGAAAAACAGCAAATCGATCTGGTTTTGAAGGATTGCCCCCCCTTTCGGGGAAAAAAAAAAATTTTGCAAGCCTCTAGAAGCAAAATTCAAACATCGGAAATTTAAAGGTTATCAATTTTGTTTAAAAATTACTTTTAAAAATTGGGGGGAAGGGAAAAATTTTTTTAAAAAAAGGGTTGGGCTTTTTTTGAAAAAAAATTTTCAACCCCTTTAAAAAACCACCGGTAAAGGAAAATAAAAATCTTTAAAATTTAAAAAAACCCCCAAACCCAATTATTTTTTTTTTTAAAAAAAAAATTAAAATTTTCCAAATTTTTAAAAACCCTTTTAAAAAAAATTTTTTATGTTTTATTTCGGGGGAAAAATTTTTAACCCAAAATTTTTTCCCAAAAAATTTTTTTTTTATTTTGTTTATTTTAACCCCCAAATTTTTAAAAACTCCAAAATTTTCTCGTGGTCGTTCAGTATCACGGTTTGGTCATTTTGATCACTGCTTGGTCCCGTTCTCTTACTATTCGGAACTACAGTTTAGGTTACTGGTCTAAGATCTCTTTTTTACCACCTACCCTTGCGATCCTACTTATCTTTTTTTTTTCTCACGATCTATATATCCTTATACTAAAAAAAATACTTGTAACCTTTAATTTTGGTTTTTTAAAAATTTTTTAAAATTAGACATTTAAAAGTCAAACCTCATAAAACTTTTTTTAAAGCCCTAGATTTGAAAAAAACGACAAAAAAAGCATCGTAGCAAGAAATCAACAAAAAACCCCAAAAAAATTTATAGGTCGATCCCTAAAAATAAAGTTCTCCTTTACCTGAAGGGCAGGAAATCTTTTGCCCCCTTTTTTCCAAAAAAACAACCAAATTTTAATGCTTACTCTTTTCCCCTCGAAGACGGGGTTATTTCTATCTCTAAAGAATAAGTCTCTTTGTCAAAAACCCTTTTTTTCCCCCCCTTAAAATTTTTCCCCCTTTCCAAAAATTTTTTTTTTGTTTCTCATAAAATGCGGGAAAAACCCCCTTTAAGTTCAAGCAGATTAAAAAAAATCCTTTTTGCCTTAATACTAAGAAATCCCCGGTTTTGGGGGCCACAAGCAAAACATTTTGGGGCTTTGGGGAAAAAGCATTTATTTTGGATTTTTTCCCTTTTTAAAGGGTATTTTAGAAAGGGGGGTGAAAAAGGAAACTTAAGTAACCCATCTCGAAAGGGGGGGGAACATCCCTTCTATATTTTTTTTTCCCCAGTTGCTTGTAAGGTAATAAAAAAAAAATCTATTTAAAAAAAATTTTAAAATTGTTTGAAAAAAAAAAAATTATACAAGACAAACCATTACATCACTAAAGATTTACATCAGATCTTTTTTTTTTAATACAATTGGAACAAGAAATTTTTTGGGGAATTTCAGATGGTTTTTTTTTACATATTTGGTTTTTACCATACGCTTCTACCAGGGTTAAAAAGGAAAAAAATTTTAAATCAAATAATTTTAATCAAAATTTTTAAAATTTTTTGTTTTTTTAAAAATTTAAAAAACAGGGTTTAAAAAAAAAAATTTTAAAATGTATTATTTAAGACAAAAATCTAAATTATAAGTAACAGTTTTTTTTTTAAAAGATGTCGAAAGGATTTAAATCGCCGGGATTTTTTTTTTTAAAAATTTTTAAACATGATTAAATCAAGATTTTAAAACGTAAAAATTTTAAAAGGTAAAAAATCTAAATTATAAGTAACAGTTTATTTTCAAATAGGGTCGAAAGAATTTAAGTCACATGATTTAAATTGTTTTAAAATTTACGATTTAAATCACCAAATTTGTTTAAATTTAAATCATGATTAAAATAAAAAATTTTTAAAAAAGGTAATATTTAAAAAAAAAATTAAATTATAAGCAAAATTTTATTTTCAATTTTGGAAAGGACCTAAATCAGATGATTTAAATTATTTTTTTTTTTTAATTTAAAAAAATCAATATTTTTGGAATGTAATTTTTAAAGGGAAAAAAAATCTAAATTTAAGTTTTTTAACAGTTTATTTTAAAAAAGTGTAACATTAACAAAAAACCCTTTAATCTTAATATTTTTAATAGCTACCAGAGTAAACTAAAGATTTATATGAAAACTAGATGAAAAGCCTGTCTCCGCCGGCGAAAAAAATTTTTAAAGTAGCCTCTGTCTCCGTAAGACGCCTTCCTACGATAACGGAAAAAAAACTTTTTTTCCCCCTTTTTTTGTCCGGGGAAATTAAAAAAGGGTTTCGTTAGGTTTAGCCACTAAAAGACTACCACTGTGCCAAATTTCATGATTTTACCGCCATAACATAATCACGTGGACGACAAAAAAATATTTATATATACCTACCTACAAAAAATATATCCACATTAGTAGAAAAAAAGATACCATATTATAAAAACGGTAGAATTTAAAAAAAAAAAATTTTTTTTTTTAAAAAGGTACAAAATGACTTTAAAAAAAAAAATATTTGAATTATTATATTTAACTTATTGGGTTTTTTAACACAAAAAATTTTACTTTTGGGTTTTTGGGTTTTCCCCCGGGCGATTTCTGAGATTGAAGGGGCCAAATGTTGAAAATATTTTTTCAACTAATGTCTAAAACAGCTCAAAAATAACTTTATAATTGTTACTGAAATTCATAGAAGGTATCACAGTTTTCCATGTTTATGGCGAGAAAAACCTTTAAATACATTGGAGATTTAAAAAAAAATAAAGGTAATTTCTCTTTTAAAAACCATTTTTTACCAACTTCATCTGTTTCTTTTTATTTTTTTTTGATTTTAAAAAAGACAGCCCCCCCCACTGAAATTAATAGATTGTCTTAATTGTTCGTAAAAATGTTTCCGGGTTTTTGGGGGCAGGGGTTTTCTTAATTGAGGCCAAGATAGGCGGGGAAAAACCTTTTTTTCCCTTTTTTAAAGGAAAAATTTTGGGGGCCCCAAAAAATTTGTGAAATAAATTTTAAATTTTTTTTTAAAAAAATGGAAAAAAATTGGGGGTCAAACGGAAAAAATTTACTGTTTGTACTTTTTTGGGGATTTACCCCTGTTTGAAATAAAATTTGGGGGAAAAAAAAACCCCTTTTTTAAAACCCAAAAAACTAACCATGACCGATCAGAACTGAGGGTTTTTTTAAAGTGTTTAAATTATCCCCTTTTTCGTTTTGGAAGGTTTTTTAAAATTTTAAAAAAATTCTTAAAAAATTTTTTTAAATTTTCCCAAATTTTTTTGGGGTATTTATTTCCCGGGGGGTTTTCCTTTTAAATTTTTAATTGGAAGGGAAAAAAAAAAAAAAAGCCGGCCTTTTAAAAACTTTTTTTAACTTTAGATTTTTTTCCCCCAAAGTTAAAAGACCGACCAGAAGGAGGGTTTTTAAAAAAAGTCTAAATTATCTCTACGGGTTTTTTTTTGGAAGGTTTTAATTTAAAACCCAAAATTTTAAAATTTTTAAATTTTTTAAAATTTTTGGAAAAAAAAAAATTTTTATCACGTCTGACATATAATTGGGGAAAATAAAAAAAAGCCTTTTAAATAACCATGACCAGAACTGAGGGCTATTGAATTTGCCTTAAAATTTTCCCCTTTTCCCCCAAGTTGTTAACAAAATTTTAATTTTAAATTTTTTTTATGGTATTACGGTCCGCAAAATTCCATCCTGTTTGGGGCAAACCCGGTAATCATTTATGAACTGAAAATTTTATTTAGGTTTACTTGATGATTTGGACCGAAATTTTAAAAAAAACCCCGGGGAGCATTCCCGGGTTCGTTTTTTTTTTTAAAGGGCTTGTTTGTCGAAAAAAAAACCCTCGGTTTAAAGGAAAAAGTAACTAGGAAAATTTTTTTTGGTTTGGGAAATAACATTGTTTTTTTTACAAAAATTAAGATGAAGAAAAAAAAAAAATCCCTCAATATTAAAATTTATTTTTCCCTTTGGGAGGGGTTTTATTTCATAGAGGTAGTTAAGAACTTTTTTTTTTAGGGGTAGAATTACAGCAAGCTGTAAAGTAGTTAAACTCCCCCCTTTTAAAAAAAATTTTTACTTAGTGATTTTTTCCTTTAAACTAAGGGGAAAAATGCAAATACCCCTTTTTGTGTCATTTAACCCAAACCCAAAAAAAAAAAATTTTTTTTTAAATTTCCCTGGCCCCTTGACCCAAAAAATTTAAATAATCGAATGTAGCCAAGGCACTCTCGACTAAAATTTTAAAAAAAATAATAAATAAATTTTTTGACGCATTAGTCCCAAAAAAAAGACATATTGGGGTTTATTTCCCAATTTTTGTTAGGTTACCCAAAATACCGGTATCATACTGGTATTACAGCATAACTAACAGAAAGCAGTGCGCTTTTATGAATTTACGGAAAAGTGGGTCTTTTTTCTCGCGCAGGTTCAGCCAACGTTTTGCTGCGATTTGATCTTCCCCTTTAAAAAATTTTTAATTTTTCCCTTTTCTTTTTTGTGCTTAAAATATAAAAAGGGGCCCCCCGGGAAGAGATCGTGCTGCCTGTTATTATTTGCACAAGTAAATATGTTACATGGTTACCTTACATAAATTTTTTTTTTGTATTCAGAATGATAATATAAACTATTAAAATAAGAAAAATATACTTGGTCCATTTAAAATTTAGGTACTACCCCACACAAAAAAATTTGCATGGGTCAAACAATGCATATTTATGCCAAATACTGACTTTCCAAATTTTATTCTTTTGCCTTAAAAATGAATGATATTTTAAAAAAAAAAAAAAAGGGTGAAAAAAAAAAATTTTAAAAATTTTAAATTTAAAATACTTGCGGCTATTTTTTTATATGTTATTAGCAATGCAGTAAAGAAAAAAAAAACAGGGGTTTTTTTTTTACATATATATTTCTTTTTTTTTAAAACTTGATTCTTTCTTTGGTATTGTATTCAAACTTTTCAAATTCCGGATAAACTGGTTCAGTTGTTTTCCCAAAATTTTTGATAAATGGCAACTCCCAAAAATTTTTTTTACCCAATGTTTTAAACTACATCTTACGTTAACTTTTCCTTTTGTTTATCTGAAAAAGACTTTTGGGGAAAAAAGGGGTTTTTTGATTTCAATTTATTTTATCACAAATTTTAACATTAATAAAAAAAGTTGTACTATAATATCAAGAAAAAAAAAAAACATTTTACACAATTAATTCTTTCAACTAAAAATAAATTTTTTTTAACAAATGCCCTAATTTTAAAAATGAAATAAATCTTTTACCTAAAAAATTTTTATTTTTTTTTAATACTTTTTTTATCGTTCGTGTTTTTTATAGGTACTAAGATTCCCCACTTCTGGGGAAAAATTTAAATTTTTTAGCAACTTCGCCATTATATTTGCATCACTGTTATTCCAAAAGGCTGGGTTTTTTTGTCAGTTGTAAATAGGTTGTTTTTAATGTGTTCCACTTCAATCTACCTGGTTTAAATTTATATCGTAATACCTGCACTATGTTGTCAGTGGTGAATAAAAAGACGTTTTAAAAAACCCTTTCCTGTATATACAACTCGCATCTAGAATACCCCGTAAACACATTTTTGATAGTGTTGAAAATGAAACGCTTTATTATGCAGGGGGGTTTACTAAAAATTACTTTTTAAAAAATTTTTTGGGGCTTTTAATATCCCCCCATTTTTCGTCTGAAATATAATTGGGAAAAAAAAAAAACCGCTTTGTAACCGGGAAAAACCATGACCAACTAGAACTTAGGGCTTTTTAATTTTTTTAAATTATTTGTAAAATTATAAACAAAATTTTTTAAAAAAGTATTAAAAACCTGGGAAAAAAAAAAAAAAAAATTAAAATTTTTAAAAATATATATATATATATATATATATATATATATATATATATATATTTTTATATATATATATATTTTTTATATTTTTTTTTTTTTTAAAATTTTTTAAAAACTTCTAGTAGGGGTAATTTAGACTAATTTAAAAGCCCTAAGTTCTAGTCGGTCATGGTTAGTTCTGGTTGGCAAAAACGGCTTTTTTTTTTCCTCAATTATATATTAGACGTAAAAATGCGGAGACGTTTTGAAAAGACCCATGATTTTTTTTTCATTAAATGCATTTTAGAAAAAACCTACTTTTTAAATAAGGGGCCGTGTCTGTATAATAAAGATGTTTCATGTGTCAACATTTAAAAAGCTCGTGATTACGGGGTATCTCTAAAAGCAGATAGACACAATATATACTGTTTTAAAATCAATGACTTGTTTGTAGGTAGTTGTATCGGGGAGGCACTTTTCTTTTTTTTTTTTAAATTCATACCGATTATTATTTAAATAATTCTGCATCGATTGGTAGAGTAAAATTTATCAACAATAGATTTCCCGGGGTATATTTAAATGCAAAGATCGGTTTTTATCTTATGCATTGTACAATACGAAATGACAAAAAAATTTTTCTTACAAATATAATTTTAACCCCCGCTTTTTTTTTTACTATGTTTATGATAAACTAAACTAATATTAAACAACAACTAAGGAATTTTAAAAATTAGTCTCATTGATTGTTACATTACATTTTTTAAAAATTTTTAATTAATAAATAATGACAAAAATCCCACTGAACTCCTGAAAAAAAACACTAAAAACAATCTGGCAACAACGCATGTATATAACCCGCAATAAAGTACGAGTATACCGCGCGCATTTTCGAGTTTACTGTTTTTTTTTTGAAAACCATAGTTGCCAGTTTTTTCAAACGAGCAGTTAGTCGCAGTTTTTGGGTTTTAAGGGACTGGCTGGAAATAGTACATTAAAAAAATTTTTGAGTTTGAAGTAACGACCAGTGGAGGGGCTGATAAAAAATTTTTCAAAAACATTCAAGGAATACTTTTAATCTTTTCAGACTTTTCGGATTTTTTGGGACCTCGGGAAAAAAAGACCTAATAGAAAAATTTTGGGAAAAAATTCACCCATATTCCCAAACGACACTGAATACTTTTTTGTGCAAAAATCTTGTTTGTAAAAGGACCTTTTTTGGAAAAGGGGGGATTTATCAATAAATAACAAGTCCCAAAAAAAAGGGGTCGAGATCCGTTTGACCTTTTTTCCCCCCTTTTTTTTTACGCAAAAACCAAATCTGGCCTCAAAAAAAGGCCCCCCGGGTTGGGGGTTTTTGGGTTTTAGGGGGTTTAAATACTACCCCTAAAAGGGGGGGGAAAAAACGATGAACCATGGTATTAAAAATTTTTTAAACTAGACCCAAATTAGTCCAAATGTTTTCCCTACTAAAAATTTCCCCCCAAAAAAGGTTTTGGGAAAATTCTCATGTATTTTTAAAGCGGGCCCCCAAAGATCGAAAACTTTTTACCCCACGAAATGCACCCTTAAGCCAAAACTACCTTTAGGGGGAAAATCGAGGTTTGGACGCCGGAATCGAATGGAACCCTATACTTTAAAGCTGGATCCGAATTTGGATTTTTTTTCCCTACTGAAATTCACCCCCCTAGGATCAAAGCTGCTTCTCGGGGGGGGTGGAAAATCAAGTTCTTACTTTTTTCCCTATTTTTTTTTTATGCATTTTTTTTTAAAAACCCGTCGCCCCAAAAATCGTTTTTTTATCCTTACCTAGGGGAAATTTTTTCCCCCTTAAAGGGTGAATTTCAGTAGGAAAAGAACTTTCGATCACATCGTACATAAGAATACCACCGTTGCGATTCCGGCGGGGGGAATAATATTCCACCCTCCTTAGGGGTTGTTTTCCCCTTTAAGGGTGCATTACAGTAGGGAAAAAAGTAAAGATCACAAATTCGATCCAGTAAGTAATTTTTAAAAATTTTTTTCATTTGGCCATTTTTCCAGATATCCGAAAATGTGTTTTTTTTAAAAAAAATTTTCCGTAATCCTTGAATGATTTGAAAAATTTTTATTAACTCAAATTTTTTTTGGTTTTATGGGAAAAAATCCCTTTAACATAAAAAAAATTTAAGATATTTTGTGGAATAACAAAAAATTCCCCCAAATTTTAGGGGGTTTTTTTTTAAGAGGGGAAAAATTTTTACAAAAATGCATCTAATCTTGATCACTTTTGCGTCAAAAAAATTTTTTTTTTTTTTCATAAAAAAACATCCGAGCTTTTTTTTAAGCTGCTGGGTCCATAGATATAATACTTGTCCAATTTTAAAAAAGTTCTCAAAGTTATTTTGTAATAATGTGATAATTTAAATAAGCAAACCACTAATTTATTGATGACAACACAAAAACCGCGTCAATACTCACTGTCTCGTGATTTTGTGTAATGCAGTAAAAATTTTTAAAAAAAACGAATGTAAAAAACAAGTCCTATCCCTCCCGGGCTGGGGAAAGTGTAATTCATCTTTTTTCTTTAATCTTATTATTGATATACAGTACAACCTCTTTTATCCAAACACATGTAAACCGGGAACCAAAATTTGGGGCAAAGCCAAAAAATCCAGATGTGCTTTCAAAATTTTAAGTTAAAATCTGATGGCGCTACCGAGAGGGGAAAAAGGCGTTGTCTATTAATACATTTCCCGGGGGTTTACAAAAGTTAATCAGGGGTTTTGAATGTTTTTAAAAGAACCTTTTGTCAGTGTTTTTTAATGGTTTTATTTTTAAAAAATTTAAAAACTGACATTTCGTTAACCATTCAAAGTACTAATCAAGCTTTCTGCAACCGGGTAATAATAATTTAAATTATAAACCCCAAAAATTTTTTATGACAAGAAAAAAACCCTGTCAAAAACTCACTGTTCGTAATGTGTGTACTACTATGCAGTAAAATTAACCATAGGTGCAATGTTAAACAATGGCGTTGTTCTTAACACATTCAGTTAGTATGCTGCAATAAGCGTAATATTTCATAATAATAGGCGTGTAACAGAATGCACAACCAGTCTAACAGAAAGCACATCCCTTTAGGTTTTTTTAAAAAATCCAAAATAATAAAGTGAATTAAAGCAGGAAAAAAATTTTTTATAAGTACAAAAAAATACACATACATATATCCCTATGTTATATACATATGTATCAATGCACTCTTGCACTTTTACCCACTGGTCATAATCTAGACATTTTAAAATTCCCCGGGGCCCCCCCTTTTCCTTTCTATCTAATTCTCCAAATTAAAGAACTGTAAATTATAAATTTATGTTTTTCTTAGTAGTGATCTTAAGCAATTTTTCCCAAAATTCAGAAAGTCAAATTACGACGATATACTTTTTATGTTCCCCCCCCAAAAAATGTAAACAAAATCTATACATATAGAAAATGGTTTAAATTTAGTTCTCAGACGCAAGTTCATTGTAGCAGTGTAAGCTATTAAACATTATGAATAACCTTTTCTACCATGAAAATTATAATAACAAGCAAGACAATCAGGGTATATAACACTTAGGCCTCAAACCTGTGTGAAAAAAAAATTAAAAAAAAAGCCCTAGGTGTATTTGATGAGATTAGTTAATATTATTTTTTTAAAAACACTGATATGATCAGAATTAGGCCAAATAAACATAGTATAGTTCAATATTTGTGGATGTTGGGGGAAAAAAATTTTTGTTTTTTTAAAAAAGAAAATTTGTATTTTTGACTATGTATTATTTTTTTTAAAGTTGAAATTTAAAGGGTTTTAAAGGGGGGAACCAAAAAAGGTTTAAAAAAAAGGGGCAGGTTAACTGGGGCTATAGTGGGAAAAAACTTTGATCATTCATGACTTTAAGTAGACCTAGATAAAAATAATATGTTCTGGCACATCCCGATCCGATCAGCCGGGTTTTTCTCGAAATCTTGACGTCATACATTAATTAGGGGAAAAATTTGGGGGAGGGTTATTTTAAGTACTGCGCATGCGCTAA
>JAHBCN010010816.1:0-30666 GCA_019359885.1 Listronotus oregonensis | reverse complement strand
CCCATACAATGCACACACACTCACAAACACTTACCCTTAGGTGACAGATAAGGGTATACCTACACACCACACAGACATACACGTACATAAAAATGCTCTTATGTGAGAGATAAGAGCTTCGTGATCATTAAGACACTACATATTTATTTTTAAAAAATTTTTTTTTTTAATTCTAATTTTTCAATTTTACATATTACATGCACATTCAGTCATAAGTAAATTATCTTCCAGTTTTAAAAATATTCTTTAACCTAGATACCCGGACCTTATACCGTTTCCCAAAAAAAATAAAAAATTAAAAAAAAATACATGTTAAAAAAAAAAGACCCTGAAACAATAAAGTGGTATAGAAATCCATCCATTCTGTACTAGTCTTACATTCAATAATAATTAAATTTTTAAAAATGTATCAGCTTAGAACTAAGAAACATTAATATAATTTTTTCAAAATTAAAACAATATCCGCCATTGTAAAATTCAGCTTTGTTGATGTTCCCAAATTTTTAAATAATGCTTTAGTTGTAAGTATACCTAAATTGAAAAGATTTTTTTTTTTATTGTATTGTTTTTTTTTTCCATATTGTGACCTGAAAAGGAAAAAATTTTTAAAGCTTTTTAAAAAGAAGTGTTTAATTTTAATTAGCCCTCTCCTGGACCGATCCCAAGAAATTTATTACCTTTGTTATTTTTATATATATATATATATATAATCCCCCATTTGCGGGGTAGGGGGTTCCCCGAAACCGTAAGGAAAAAACTGGGTTAAAAATTTTTTAAACTTTTTTAAAGTTGAAAATTGAGTATTTCGGAGGAAAAAAAAAAAAACGATTTCGTTTTTATTTTTCGACTTTTTAAAGAGATAGAAACACAGACCACTTGGCTTAAAAGTTTTTGGATTTTTTTTAAACCATCATCAATTTTAATTTTTTAAAACGGCACTCAATTGTTTTTGCATTTTTGACAGTTATAATCCCTTTTCAATGATTTTAAAATAACCTTAATATTTTTCTGTTATATAAACATATTTTCCATAAAAAATTGACAAGGAACGACATTTTTTTAAAGGGGGGTTCCATATTTTTAAAAAATATTATGTGTTGTACATTTTTGAAATTGGGAAAAAAAGAGTAAAAAAAAATTAAAAAAAAAAACCCCGGTCCAAAGTTGAGATGGTTTAACGAAAAGAAACTTTACGAAAAATTCCCAACGTTTTTGGAGAGTTTAAAAAAATGGCCATAAATGGTCTTTTTTTTTCCATATTTTTAAAAATTAAAAAAAAAAAAGAAATCGGAAATTTTTTTTTTTTTTAATTCTGGGAATATAATTTTTTAACTTTTAAAGTGGATGGTTATTGCAAATACACAAATAATTTCCGACTTCTATCTCTTGATTTCTGAATCCTATGCCCTCAATCTGTGGGGCCCCTATATATAAATTATTGTTTTATATCATATTAAAAGTAATTTTTTTTAAATGTTGATTAAATTTTTTAAAAAAACCTTTTTATTTTTAAATGATTATTTAATATACTAGACCTGAAAATATATGCTCCAGAACCTGGATATTGAAAATCGTCCCATCCATTTGAACTGTTATAGAACCAGAACCTTTGGTCCACATCAAGGGTAACTTTGTTCATAAAAATTTGATTAATAAGTCCTGTAGATGGATCTATGTCAAAGCCAATATCCTAAAGTAAATGTATATTATGTGGATATTAAAAAAAATCCTATTAGTATAAGTTTTAAATTAAAAAAATAACACTTAGTGTACGTTAAAGTAAAAACTAATTTTCCAAAACTCTCCTTGCTAACAAAAAATACACCTATATAGCAAATTTTTTAATAATGAAATCAGACCAAAAATTTACTTCAAGAAAATAAAAGTTAACTTTTCCTTGCCTTAACTTTATTTGTTTTGCAAAAGTTATGAAATAAATCAAGACAAAGTTAATTTAAAAAATTCATTTCCCTAATCTTACATAAGGATGGGTGTTTTCGAATGGCATTATTTTTTTAAAAAAATTTTATTCATTAAAGCTTAAATTATATTACAATATGTTTAAATTATTTCTTAAAGCCCCTCTTTTTTTTGCAGACCCTATACGACAGGACACCAAATCATTTATAAAGTAAGTCCATTATGATTGTAATTAAAAAGGAACAAATATTACAATTTCAATTATTTATCCTCTTGCTGCCTACTAAGTTAGGCTACTTTTCTTAAGCATTACACCTATATTAATTTTAAATTTAATATCTTATTTTGTGTGGAGCGCCAACAGATAGACAGGCTGACATACTGATAAACAGAAACAGAAAACCATGTTTTTCAGGTTGTCTAGGGACCCCAAAACATTGAGATCTGCAGAAACCTCAGTGTTTTTTGCTCCATTACAGTGAGTGAGGATTATTGTAAGCAAGTTAAAAATCACACCTAATTTCTAATTGTTGTTTTTTTTTATTTAATACATCCGAAGTTGTTGCCAATGAAAAAAATCCATCAAAACTTGTTCTATTCTTATTAACGTATAAATAAATGATTATCATACACTTTTAAGTTATGCACTTGTTTTAATTATCCAAGTATAATTTAAAGGACGTTAATTGGGGATCTTCATTAAATTTAAAAACAAATATCTACGTTATAATTTAATAATAAAATTAAAATTCTGTTTTTACCTTCGTGGTTGAATAATGGTAAAAGTCGGACACATCTTCTTCCGTAATACTACTACCTGTATATTTTTCCACATGATACGATTTATAGCCCAGAGGCGGTATATTATTAGCTTCAAATATTAACTCAAGAGTAGCGTTACTTGCACGTCCTGTGATATTTTGAACTACTCTGGATATTGGTATTAATTGACTGCTTACTGTATTACCTAAAATATTTGTTTTCTTTAAACGTCAGTAAATCCGTTATTACTCGACTGTGTAGGCGACCTCAAAATTTTATTTTTTCTCCGCCGGAGCTTTACTTTTTACTTTGCCAGCGAAAAAGAAGTGCTCATCATAGCAACACAATACAAACAAACAACAAAACAAGCGTTAACAACTTAATATGTATTAAACTAAAAACTAAACTTCTATTTTTATTTATTACTTCATTGAATATTAAATGTAGTTACTCTATAACTGCTTACCAATACGAAATAAAAATGCAATCGGCGACGCAATTAAAAAAAATACTTATTTTCCTAACACGTGCGCAAAGTAATACTTTTCCGCACGCGACTACCGCAAGCAGTCAAGTGCGGAAAAGTCACATTGCGCAAGCGTTAGGAACAAAATTTTTCCTACGAGCGTCAGATAATACCAATATTAAAGCAATTATTATTTTTTAAATTATGTTTAATCTGAAAGAACTACTACAACATATTTATAAATGGGAATTATTTGTTGATAACATTTACAACAAAAGAACAGTTATTAGCATATTGTTAATTAATTGCAGAACCTGTAATTTCATTTAGCGGGTGGCTTATTGAAGCGCTTATTGTACGGCTTGATGAAGGTTGACAGCTCAGAGGAGTGTTTATGGTCAATATTTTATTCGACATATCCTTTTTCTGATTTGTGGATTGATCAATGTAGCTCCAGCTACAGCCGTTGATTTCCAGCCCCCAAGTCGCTTGACATTGGTAATTCCTTCTCCAGAATCCGCTAACATAGTCCGGGTAACATGTCCAGTGTACTCTTCTGGATTTTTTAATTTTAGGTATGCAGCAATTTGTGAAGGCATTTTACCTATTGAATTTATTCCCACACATTGCGTACTGCATGCCCCTTGTTTATACTGGACAAAAAAACGTCTGTGTGGGGTATGTGGTTTTCGCAAATTTGCATATTTTACGGTAAATTAGATGCAAAAGATTCTGGAAGTGTTATTTTTACTGTCAGAATTTTCACCACTATCAAATTTTATTATTCTGTATGTCATCAATCATTATTTTTGTAAGTTCATCTCTCGTACAAACACCGGCTAATCCAAAAATTGTATCAACTTTTATTAGAAGGTAAATACTTTCAGGTGCTTCTTTCATGAATCTTGAAACTTCTTCTTTGCTGAAAGTTTTTGATTTTTTTCCCAACGTTTTGGTGTTTAAGTGTGATGTTAGCTTGAAATATGAACTTAAATCAAGGTTCCTTTTCACTTTGAGGACACATTTTAACATAGAGTACTTACTCCATAAAGTATTAGGTTTATATGTTTTTTGCAAATCCGCAAAATAGGCCAAAAACACTTCTTCTTTAATACTTTTGGTCCCCTTGCTGGAGCACCAGTTTTCGAAATGACTATATTGATTCTCATATTTTTCACGAGATTTTGCTGGTAATAAATTCAAACTTACGGTATTTGCTGCATCCAGGATAGAATCTGGTAGCTCCTCATCGGAACTACTCATTTTAAATAATTATTTTTGTCGGATTTTTATTTAATTAAATACTCTGACGCCTTTTCATTAAAAATGCTTGTTTGTATTGAAATTCATTCGTGCAATTGCTTGTTCGTATGGAAACGAAGAAAAAATCTGACATGTGTTAAAATCACCAAGATTACACATTGTTGCTTGACTTGTCATAATCATTTATTATTATACAGGGTAATTAAAAAAATGTTTTTTTTTGTGTTTTAGTTGAAATATTGAAAATTACGAAGTAACAAACAAAAAAGAGAATAAACTAAAACTTGCAATGGGTTCGTATATTGCATGAAATAGCCTACAATTACTAAAATACATATAAATCTTGCTTACCTGGAAGATTTTAGAGTAGAGTGCGTGCGGAAAAGTCCTACTTTTTCCGCACGCTCGTAGGAAAAATATATATAAACTAACCACTGACAGCTTTATGTTTCATTACTATAGCAACAATTCACCGACACCGGTCTAAGCCCCTTGCCGCAGATAAGTGATTACTTATTTTTAAGGCCTGGTACTTTTATTAACGGATAAATTTATTGTCCGGATAATTTCCAATGTTGCAATTTTCACAACAATGTTATTATAAAATTTACCCGGAAAATAATTTTATCAGTTAATGAAAGTACCAGGCTGACTAATTTTTGACTATTAAAAAAATTTTTGCACTAATTTGTCGACGTTTTTAAAGAAAAAATAGCATATTTTATTTAGAGAAAAAGTTATTTTTCATGGCTGGCTCTCTATTACCAGCTCGGCTGTTAAACACAAGCGCTCCATGAAAAGCATCACTTTTCCTCCATATAAAATAATATACCATTATTTTAACCGTAGATGTAATGTTAACATTACAGATTTTTCAAATCTTAAATGTATCAGATTTCTGTACTTTTACATCTTATCGGGAATGCAATGCATACGACTGCCTATACAGGAAAATGCGTTTTCGTCCTCATTTTCCTGCCCGTTATCTTATTTTAAAAATTCAACTTCAAAGTGAAGAAAATATCCCGTCCTGATAAAATATCTTGGAAAGAAGTTATAAAAGTGGGAACTTTAAGTGGGTACTTATCTTTAAGGCCTGGTACTTTCACTAGCGGATAACTTTATTGTCCGGATAATTTCCAAGGTTGCAATTGTCACTTATAATATCCCTAGAGCTTAAATTATTTCCGGAAATTTTTTCAAGGTGCGAATTTTCTTATAAAAATCCGCAACAGAGAAAAATTTCAGAGATTTGTTCAGCTTGCGGAGATTCGGTACGAAAATTTTATACCAAAAATTATTAAAAAAAAAATACAAATTTTGACAACTTGGCAAGCGTTTATTTTGCTTTGAGGTTTCGTGTTTTAATATAAAGTGGCTAATTAATTTCTTTTTTGACTCTTTGACGTTTCAAAGGCGTGCCCAGTAAAATTTTGTTTGTGATTTAGTTGAGTACGAAAATAAAATGTCGCGTTTTGGAAAGACAGACAAGAAGTAATAAGAACTAAGGTAGATAACTTAACTCCCTCCAATACGAAGAAATCAAAGTCAACAATATGGAAACACTTTTTGGCCTTTTCTAATTTCCTTGTACTCTAGTAAAATGAGGTTTGCATCTTTTTATCAAGTTGATTATATTCTATTTGAATTACACAATATTATAGTACTAGAGGATAGAGAAAAATAGGTGTATGGGCACATGTGTTATATTAAAGGCTGGTGTTTTGTATTAAAAATAGTTTGAATTAATTTTTTTTCACTTTCCCTTTGCCGTAGTAAAAAAAACGATTCTCAAAATCCTGAAATGAACACATTTCTTCATACTCTAATAATCTTATACTACCAGAGAAAAGGAAAAATTAATTATTCTCTTGCAAAGTCGATGACAATTTAACGTGGTAAGTATTTAGGTAGGAAACATAAAATATGCGAAGTTGGCTGTGACTGCTGCAACGCATTGGTGGAATGACGTTTCACCAATATTAAAAAAACTCAATCTACGCCTCTGTTGTTATTCTGACATCTGCACGTGACAGCTGTCAAGCCAGGGAAATTATCATTTATTAATTTTTCAACTAGGTCACGTGACCGAAAAAAATTTCGGAAAAATTCGGGTTGTTGCCATAGCAACCTGTCAAAATAAGGCATCTAATTGACTTAAAACAACTGGTATAAAATTTTTACAACAATGTTATTATAAAAATTACCCGAAAAATAATTTTATCCGGTACCAAGCTAAGTATACCTGCTTGGAAATACAGAAGTGTAACCCTCAATCCCCTCTTAAATGTGAACCAGTCAATTTACTTAAAGTTTGTTTAACATAATTTAAATAAGTCAATTTCTAACCATTTTGTTTAGGCGTTGCTTTTAAATATGTTAATTTTTTAAATTTCTGTGATTAATTGGGTACATTGGTACGTTAATTACTAAATAAATTATAAACTGTAAGAATTTAAAAATATATGTTAATATACTAATTATTACCATCTGGTCCGGTTACAGTATACGATGTTCCCAAAACTGGCAGTCTAATATATTTACTAATTTCTCTGCTTAGCGGGTTATAAACTGTGACTATAAACACCTGGTTTTTTTCAGAAAAGGCACATTGACTCACATTAGCCAATAAGCACGTCTGAAAACTGCTAGTTTTAACATTGGTTAACTTTCTAAAAATAAAAATGGAATGTATTGGTTTTTTAAAAATAACGGTAAATTGGTTAAACTTTTTAAAAGTTACTTATTTGGGGAGCAAGTAATACCCCGTGGGCCTATTTCTGCTGAAATATTTTTTTTTAATTAGTTTATCCGCACTTTAAAGAATTTGTAAGTGCTTTTAAAATTAATCTATCGACTGCTTACAATAGCTTGTACTACATAAAATTAACGTGGTACATTGTACGAAATTAAAAGAATTAAAAAAACTTAAAACCTCAGAAACAAATGAACGATCCCAATTGTCATTTGTTATTTGTCAGTAAATTTGAATTTTGTTAGGTCGGTTGACCGAAAGTCCCCTTATTTGCCAAAATATCGAAAAAATTTATAGGGAAAAGTTGTTTAGAATTAAATTCTATGGCTATGTGTAAAATTTCGAGCCATTTGGATAAAAACAAAAATTTTGACATTTTTTTCTATAAAAATATTGTATACCAAAACTAATGTTTCAGCACATTTTTTTTTACTTTAGTAAGTTGGTCTTTTTTTCGAAGAAAATTTAAAAAAATGGTAAGTAGTATTCTTTAGTAAAAAAGAGTTTTTCCTAAAGAATACTGACCTAATTAGCCCTTTTCCTCTGAAGACTTTAAAAATATTCGCTAGGGGCAGCACTGGTAGGGGGTACAAATAATTTGAATTCTGTATTGACAACAACGTAAAACCTACTTAACTAATATCGAATTAACCGAAGAGGAGGTACCTGGGGCCAAATTAAAATATTCCAAAACTCAAGATAGGTATTCTTCTCCGGGACTTAAAATAATGGGTTGCATGTCGTAGTTTACCCGCGTTAGGTAATAAAAATGGCTTAGCTAAAAGGTTAGTTAATTTATAAATAGCCTGTAAATTTATAAGATTACTTTGCTTTTTTCAGTACAATGCCCTGATGGCTCCTTAGAGATCACGTTTGTCCCGCAGCATAACGTCCCGAGTTCGATTCTACCACGACTCTAAAAACTTTTTTCAATAAAAACTGCTTTTAAAAAGCAAAGAAGCTTGTGTTTTAAATAAAAAAAGTTTTTGGAGTCGTGGTAGAATCGAACTTGGGACGTTCGTGCTGCGGGACAAACGTGATCTATAATAATAATAATACTCTTTATTTCAAAATTGCTACAAGATAACAAAGTGAAATAACGTCAATTTAAAAACAAAAAGAATACATTATAAATTTCTAAGAAATACACACACACAAGACTAACAGTTACATGTTTAAATAATCATCTATATGGTATGGTTCTTGCTGTACTATCAATTTTTTAACTTCTTTTTTAAATAGTCTTTCACTTTCCAGTCTTTTAATTCGTGTAGGTAATTTATTAAACAGTTTAATACACATATATTGGGGACATCTTTTAGTTATTTGAAGTCGGTGCATTGGATAATTTACATGTTCTACTCTTGTATTATAATTATGGAATACTTCAATCCCAAATAGACTTTTATTTTTAAAAGAAAACATTAAACACTCATAAACATAAATTGCATAAACAGTCATTATCCCTAAACTTTTAAAAACTGACCTGCAAGAATCAATAAAGCCCATTTTATATTTATATATTCCCCAATGACTCGCAATCCATAGCAAATTGAATTAAGTTTTTTTATTAAATTACTAAGGTGATCAGACCAGTCTAAGAACTCATTCAGATAAATTCCCAAAAATTTTATCCCGATTATTAACTTTAAAAAAATCCATTTTTTCTGTTTTAGATTGTTTTGTTCGAAAGAATATAATATTTGTTTTTTTAGAATTTAATATCAAATCATTTTTTATGAACCATTCCGTAACTTTTCTTAGTAAATTTTGTTCTTAACTCAGCTATAATTTGTCCTCCTATTATTAAATTTGTATCGTCTGCAAAACTGATTGTTTGATTTTCTCTATTTGCTACGGAGTACAGGTCATTGGTGAACACGATAAACAATATTGGTCCTGAGGTGCTTCCTTGTGGAATTCCTGATTTGTTTGATAAGAAGTCCGAAGCATGACACTTTCCACTGCTCTTAATGCCTACCACTTGTTTTCTGTTACTTAAATAAGAAGAAAACCATTGTAAGGCATTTCCCCCTATTCCATAACGTTCCATTTTTTTAAGAAGTAGCTTTTTATTTAGACAGTCATAGGCCTTACTTAAGTCAATGAAAATTCCAAAGGTCATATGTCCTTTCTTAAAACATCTAATTATTGTTTTTATAAATTCAAAAATTGCGGTTTGTGTGGATTTTCCTTTTAAATACCCATGTTGACCTTTATTAAATAGATTACACAAATTCATAAAATTAATTAACCCTTTCTATTGCTAATTCAAATATTTTTGAAAATCCTGGTAATAGACTTATAGGTCTATAACTGTCTAAATCTTCAGGATTTCCTTTTTGTATAAGGGTTTTATAAGTGCTACTTTTAATTTATCTGGAAAAATGCCATACTTAAAGGAATTGTTTATCAAAAAAAGAAAAAACTTTACTTATTTTACAAGCTACTAATTTAACAATACTAGTTGGAATTTCATCTATTCCTGAGCTATGTTTATTTTTAATATCAGATGCTAATTATCGAACTTCTTTGTGCGTTACAGGTTTTAAAAACATTGATTTATCATTATTTTTTCGAATTAAGCAAACATTTATATTTTACCTTGACGAGAAATAGTTGCGATTAAACATGAAATACCACATCCGGCAAATGGCCACCACGAGACCTCTGGCAAACGGTCATTCTCTTCATAAAATTCTGGATAATGTTTTCGCATACCTGTGGCTCTATTTCAGAAATAACGCGCCGTATCTCTTCCTTTAGGCGTCTAATTGTTTGTGGCTTGTTCACATACACCTTTTCTTTAAGGTAACCCCAAAGAAAGTAGTCCATCGGCGTTAGATCGCATGATCTTGGTGGCCAATTTTGATCGCCAAACCGAGAAATGACACGGTCTGGAAACTTGGTCCGCAGAAACTCTATTGTTTCGCGAGCTGTGTGGCAGGTCGCACCGTCTTGTTGAAAAAATAAATCACCCACATCAATTCGATCCAATTCAGGCCACAAAAACTCGGTTAACATTTCGCGATACCGCACACCATTAACGCTGGTTACACATTGGGCGGTTTTTACCGCGGCGGCAAATTTGCCGTCGCCGCTCAAAAGAGTTTACGTGTTTTCACATTTAGCGGCAAAATTACCGCCAATTTGCGACGGCTAAATTGCTACTGTTGTCAGTTGGACTAAATAGTTCGAATTGGCTGTTTGGTATCGAGTCAATTACATTGCATTGTTTAGTTGAATTAAAAATAGTTTAATCGTTTTACTGCGCAAATTTAAAATGGACCGGCAACAACTTTTGCTCTGTTGTTATACCGTCGGAGAAAGAAGAGGCAAAAAAAAATCGTCTTCTTGGATCCATCCAAAAACCTGAGGAGAAAAGAAGTTGGAGCATTTTATACATTGTTTATAGATTTAAGAAATGATGACACAAAGTTTTTAACTATTTCCGAATGACCAAAAGATCATTTGACGAGTTACTAGATCATCTGAAATGTAGCATACAAGAAAAAACACTCAAATGAGGAACTGCATCCAACCTATAGAAATGCTAGCAGTAACGTTAAGGTAAGTTATTTTTGTGTCTCTTATTAAAAATTAACAATTAAAAAACATTATTAGGGAATACATTTTAATAAAACAAATACAACTGCATTTTACAAAAGTCAAACATTTTAGTTATTTTAATTAGATTTATTTCTATAAAATTCAAACAACCAAGTTATTTTGGCATTCTTGCGATGAGTTTACAAACTGAATGTTTTATTTTTGGTGTAATATTTTATAAACCAGTAAAATCTAAATTTATTGATGATACAGCGGAGCATGCTGAGGAAGTCCTCTCACTTGATTCTTCGTTTTGCAAAAAGTCTCGTAGTATCGAGGTGCAGAACTTTTGTCGCTTCTTGTTCTTGAGTTTCAACAGGCGATACTGCAGGTATTTTAGCGGTCTGATGATGAATATGCAAACTGGTATAGGTGGGACAACATTCGTCGCTTCCGTCTGTGTTGGAAAAACGACGAGGATTGTGTAGTAAAGGGTTGCTGGATCCGTTCCGTAAATGAAGCTGCCTGGTATGGAACTGAATGTTGTGGGTTATATGACGGCATCGTCTGGGATGTAAACGGGTGCTGAGAAACATTCGGAAAGAGAAATGGATGTGAATAAGGTGATTGTTGGTGTAGGGACGGTGTTGAAATTCCTTGATTATGAGAAAATACAGCTGGTTGATTTAATGCGTGAAATTACTTGCAGAACCGCCATTTGAAATTCAAGCATTTGACTGTCATTGAATTTTCCACATGTGGTATGAGACTATGAAAAAATGACATTGTACTGTTTGGTTTTTGTTGGGGATTATCAAGTGCTTTCATAATCTTAATATCAACTTCATCCATTTTGTGATGTTTCCTTGTTCTTTGAGACGGTTTTGACTTCTCAGTAGTATTTGAGTTGGCTATTTGGCAGGTCTCTGTACTGGTATTTAAGTCTGAAACTGCATCTTCTTCTGTATTCTCAATGTTGTAACTCTCAGTTGCTTCCTTTCACTGTAGATTTTTTCAAAAATTGCAGTTCTTGATGAAATATATATTTTTCTTTTGTGCCTTAGAACCACTAGCCTTACTTTCTTTTAATTTTTTCTCAGCTTTAGCAAAAGAGTCTCGCAAATTCTTCCACCTTTTCATACTTCTTGACCTAAAAATATTATTTAATTAATATATCAGGAACTATTGATCAAAGACAACCCAAGGTATAAGAGAGAAATTGTTGTTCAAAAGAGTTTTGGACTTTCATTGTCTTTTTACTTACCAACTCAATGGGCCAATTGAATAAAAGGAAGCAAATACTTTTACTATAGTAGCATCCTTGTTTGATCTTTTAATTTACATAAGTCTATTTCAAAAAAACTTAAGTAAAAGAATTTGCTTCCTTTTATTCAATTGGCCAATATTTCAAACAATCCCATATTTGTCCGTTTTCAACTGGAGGTATACGCTAGAGAACTACCCGAAACTTCGTGATTGTAAGTTACATAAAAGACATTGAAAGTTCGAATCTCTTCTTTAATTAACTTCTGAATTATTGTCTACCACATTCAGACAGGAATTAAGTTAATACAACACCGGTTAAATATTGTATTTTTATGACCGCTCATCAATACTTAGTTGTGAATTTTATTTCAGGTATTTAGCTACTGGATCTACTTTACCGAACTTCATTATTCATACAGGCTCGGAATTTCAACCATAAGCAAGATTTAAGGGGTGTGTGTCGATCTATCTGGGAAGTAATGAAACCACACTGTATACCACCACTACAAAAAGTTTTTGAAACAATACAACTGGATTGAGTCAGTAGCAAACTTTCCACATTGCCTTGGAGCGGTAGATGGCAAGCATATACGTCTCGTTTCGCCGATTGAAAGTGGGTCCATGTACTTTAACTATAAGGAATACTACTCCATCGTATTAATGGGCATTGCAGATTCAAAATACCGTTTTTGCTAGCTCATATTGGAAGTTATGGAAAAGATTGTGATTCTTCTATCTTTAAACAGACTCGGTTATGGAGGTCAATAGAAAATAATACATTACATTTACCAAGCGACAAGTGTCTACAAGGGACAGAAGGCCCAGAGGTGCCTTATTTTTTTATAGGCGATGCCGCTTTTGGTTTACACAAGCATTTATTGCGACCATATGGAGGAGCACCTTAACAGTTGAAAAACGAATTTTAACTATAGATTATGCAGAGCAAGAAGGTATATTGAATGTGCATTTGGCATTCTAAGTAACAAGTGGAGGATATTTCATAGACCCTCAATTTACAACCAGATTTTGCAACGGATATCGTTAAAGCATGTGTTGTGCTTCACAATTATATTAGAGACAGAGACGGTTATTTGGTTGAAGATACAATGTCAATCACAGGATTTGATGACATTGAAGGAGAAAGAACAACACGAGGAGGTCTCACGGCAAATAATGTTAGGAACATACTTTGTAAATACTTTTATCTAATGTTGAAGTGTTCCTTGGCAAATGCCCAAGATTTAAGACCGTATAACACAACGGTATATAGGTTAAAAATTGTATCCTAATAGTAAACTTGAAAAATATATTTTATAACAAGCGTTGAAAGATTATTTTTACTTTTACCCAAACAAAGTAATGATGTCACACATTATCAATTTACATTAATGAAATAAAATAATTTGATAGTAGTTGTACTACAGGGTGAGTCAACGATAGAGTAAAGTTCATTATTTCATTGGTTTCAAAAGTTATGAGAAAATAGTAAATACAAAAGATGTAAAGATTCTTAGGATGCACAATTTAAAATTATTTTAAAGTAACAGGGTGGTCAAAAAAGCGTGACGAATAAAACATACATTTTTTTAATGAAACACCCTATTTTTAAATTTTGTTTTGAATTCCTTTTAAAATTCTTCAACTTTTTTATTAATAATAATGCATACCTAAACTTATAGTTTTTCCAATATTTCAATTTTTCTAAAAAGAAAATATTTTTCACACTTGCAAAAAAATTACGATAGCGCCATTATTTTTGAAGGTAGATTACTCATATTTAATATTAGCGTTATTCGAAGATGACGTAAAAGATATATGCAACGGAATTTTAATTAGATGCTACAGGGTGTTCAAAATAAACGAATATATTTGGATCATTTTAAATTGATAAATCTCGATTTTTTAAAATGGCGCACCATACATATTATTATTTTTTCTGAAAGATCTTACAAAAACCCACAACTTTATTAAGTATGTCATATACCTATTTTTAATACCTTTGCGATTTATTTTAACTTTTCCAATATTTACCCTTCTTTCTGTCTAAGACTATTGCTATAACATTAGTTGGCCATGACAAAATGACATTGTCAAATTTAACCTGCATCTGATTAAATAAATTCACAGGAAAACATGAAGTTGTAAAGATTTAAGCTAGTTTAATTGTTTTGTTTAAAGTAAACTTATTACAAAGCAAACATTGCTCGACAAACTTGTTTAAATACAGTTACTAAATTATTTTATCTAAAAACAGTAAAATAAAGAAAAGTAAGTAAAGGAAAATTAGGATATGCGAAGTAAAATCTTTTATCATAGTTGTATATTGCGCAAAAAAAGAATCTGATCTTTACTTTTATATGACGGGGGGGCATTCAAATGTATCAACGTTTAAAATAGGTTTATACAAGTTTACTCACCAAATGCATTTTTTCTTTATCGCCCAGTTCATCAAAGTGCTTTTAATTTGCAGGCACACCTCTCCAAGCATTTCTGGTAGCATCCCTATCCTTGAAAATATCTAAAGTTTTATCCCACAATACTGGTCTTGATTCAACTAAAGATATTAGTAATTCATTATCGATTACCACCTCCTCATGTTGCTTATTAACACCTTTATATGGTGCAATAAATTATTTAAATGTAGGTTAATTGATGCATCTCAATCAAAACACAGCTACAGCAGACTAGGACGGCAAAATTCGCCGAATGTGTAAACACGCATTTCGTCATGTACGCCACTATAGCGACCAAAGCGGTGAAATTGCCGCTGATTTTAGTGGAAGGCCGCGGCTGCACAACAACCGCCAACGGTAAACGGCCGAGCGTCATTTATGCCGCCCAGTGGAAAGCTATCATATAATTATTTACACTACTGCTAGAACAACGGCGACGGCAAATTTGCCGCCGCGGTAAAAACCCCAATGTGTAACCAGCGTTACAGTTAGCGCATTTCCAACTGCATTTTCGAAGAAATACGGACCAACACTCCGCCAGCCCATAATGCGCACCAAACAGTTACTGCGGTGGATGCATTGGCTTTTCCAATATCACACGAGGATTTTCAGCACCCAAAATTCTGCAGTTCTGCTTATTTGTTGGTGCTCCCAAGGGTAGTAAACAACAAGGAGTGCTCGATTTTACTTTTTGTCCGCAGATATAGGTTATGTTTTGGGCGTCACCCGTTTGCCCATTTTGCCCAGAAGGAGATTTATTTTATTAATTTTTGTTAAATATTCAACTTTTAAAAACTATTTTGGATATGTACTTACTATTAAATGTAATGTATAATATTTTTAAAAAATTAAGACTTTATATTACTTGTAAACAAAACAAACAGGCAAACAGATTACGTCACAAATACCAATTGACATTTAAATTGATTTATATGGGCTTAAATGGGTCTGAGCACTCCTTTTGGTTTATCACCCTTGGGTGCTCAACACCCAATCAACGAATCCACGGCGCTGCGCATGGTCCCGGCAAGTTCCTGCGTCAGTTGAATCTTGACGCATGCAGATGCAGATCTTTTGTTAAAATTCGTTGCAGGGTGGGCCTGGTAATGTTCAATTTTGACCACGATGCCGAATGGAAGTGCCTGGATTCTCTGCCACACTTTCCTCACTGCGGCTATGTTTTCGATGGATCGACAAGGACGGCGGCGCAGGAGCTTCTTATCCATCAATGTAAATTTCGTCTCAAATTTTTAATTAAGCGGCGAACTGTCGACTCATTTGGTGCATTGTTGCGACCAAAAACTACACGTAATCCGCGAACTGTTTCCGCGAAACTTTCCCCATTTTTGTAATGAATTTTCACAATAATTAAACGTTGTTCGTTTGAATAGTGCTCCATAACTTTTAATCGCGTGGTATGTGCATGACAACTGTCAAAAAATAAACATTGAATTACTCGCACAAACAAAATGGCGGCAAATTCAAATCCGGCGCTCTTGTTGAGACACCCTTTACATTTTTCAACAAGTTTGGTACAACATTAATTAAAAAGTTATTATATTTATTCGCTATAAAATCTGCATTTCCCTCTAATCCGATATCATTATTGTTTGGCGATTTGCCAGTAATTTCTTTGCAAATGGTCCACATACATTTCAAAGACTTTTCTTAGAGAAAAATGCTGATTAAAAATATTTGTAAATATTTACATAAAAATATTCCATTGTTTATTTACATCTGACTTTTTTGTCTGATATACTTCTTCCCATTTTTGTTGATTTAGACTACTCAACTCTATAAGGAGCCATTGTACTGGAAAAAGTAAAAAAATCCTATAAACGTGCAGGCTATTTATGAATCAACCAACCTTTTAATTGAGACATTTTATTTCCTAAGGCGGGTAAACTACAACATGCAACCTATCGTTTTAAGTCACGGAAAAGATTATCTTGCATTTTTAAATATTTTAATTTTGCCCTAGGTACCTCATTTTCAGTTAATTCGATTTTATTTCAGTACATTTTACGTTGTTGTCAATACAGAATTCAAATTATTTGTACCCCCAACCGGTGCCGCCCCTAGCGGATATTTTTTAAGTCTTTAGAGGAAAAAGGGTAATTGAGTAAATTGTTGTCGCGGTGTCTTTTCAATAATATGATCAATTTTACTTACGATAACGCATGACTTGTAATATCTTCACAATTTTTAAATCCTATGTTAAGTAATCTAGCATAATCGTATGCTACAACTTCTTTTTCGGTGCCTGTAATTGCGTCATGGTGTTGCATTACTCCCATAGCTTCCCTAAGACTGTTTAACTTTGGTTTATACTCAGATGAAACGTTTGTTAAAGAATACAGTTGCTTGCAAATCTAAAATATTTAAAGCTATATTCTACCGAATGGTATGAAATTAAACTTCCTATTTTTATATATGGCTCTTTAAATTTTAACAACATACAGTATGTCCACGGAAAAGGTGAAGAGAAAAAACTTTTTTATTTTTGATTTTATCGAAAAAAGCTATTCTTGATAAAAAATTTTGCTACCTCTAAAAGTAAGATTCGGATGGAAACATTTAACATATTTTATACGCGGTGTTCAGAAAATTGAAAAAACTTAAAATGGTACATGAGTAAAGTGCATTTATTTGAGAAGATACGAAAATAAGTTACTAGGAAAAGTTATTCAAAATTAAAAGATAGTCTCTTATACCAATATTTGAAAAAATCGGCCTACTTTTATTTTTTGTGAATAAATTCATTTTAATATGGATTTAAATTTTTAATATAAATTTATTATCAAATTTTTTGCTGTAAAGTAAGTATTTAAAGCGATACTGCGGCTAATGAATTATAAAAGCAAAGTATTAATAAAGCTTGTCACTATCAACGCCTACTAGTACAAAAATTTGCAATTAGTTAATTGATAATAAAATTTTAATCACAAATAAATAAAAGTGGACCGATTTTTTCGAAAATTGGTATTAGAGACTACCTTTTTCGTTTGAACCACTTTTTCTAGTAACTTATTTCCATATCTTTGCAAATAAATGCACTTTACTCTTGTACCATTTTAAGTTTTTTCAATTTTCTGAACACCGCGTATAAAATATGTTAAATGTTTCTGTCCCAATCTTACTGTAAGAAGCAGCAAACATTTTTATTACAAGTAACTTTTTTCGATAAAATTAAAATTAAAGAAGTTTTTCCTATTCAACACCTTTTCCGTGGACACACCAGTACGTCCATGGAAAAGGTGTTAAATAGTAAAAAACTTCTTTAATTTATCAAAAAACGCTACTCTTAAAAAAATTTTGCTACTTCTTAGAGTAAGATTGGGATAAAAACATTTAACAAATTTTATACGAGGTATTCAGAAAATTGAAAAAACTTTAAATGGTTCAAGAGTCAAGTGCATTTATTTGAGAAGATATGGAAATAAATTACTAGAAAAAGTTGTTCAAAAGTAAAAGATAGTTCCTAATATCATTTTTCAAAAAAATCGGCCTATTTTTATTAATTTGTGATAAAAATTATTTTAATATTATCTAATTCCAAATTAACAACTCTTTATTGTACTAGTAGGCGTTGATAGTGACAAGCTGTATTGACATTTCGGTTTTATAATTTATTCGCCGCAGAAACGTCAGCTTGCTTAACAGCAAAAAATTTGATAAAATTAATATTAAAAATTTTAATTGGTATTAAAATTAATTTAATCACAAATAAATAAAAGTGGGCCGATTTTTTTGAAAATTGGTATTAGAGATTACTTTTCAATTTTGAACAACTTTTCCTAGTAACTTATTTCCATATCTTCACAAATAAATGCACTTTACTCTTGTACCATTTTAAATTTTTTCAATTTTCTGAACACCGCGTATAAAATATGTCAAATGTTTCTATTCCAATCTTACTCTAAGAAGTAGCAAAATTTTTTATCAAGAGTAGCTTTTTTCGATAAAATCAAAAATAAAAAAGTTTTTTCTCTTCAACACCTTTTCCGTGGACATACTGTATATCACCACATCTATATTTTAGAGCTTAAAACCCCCTACCTAGCTGTAAGATTAATAGACTGTTAGGCACGGTAAAAAAAGGACCATTTGTACCCAGTATGTCATTTAATTAGTGAATATTAACTGGGCGTGGATCATTTATTTTCAGGATGACTGACTGAAAATAGACTATAAAGTACAAAAAATAACCTTCTTTGATTAATTATACTGAGTATGCCATCTAGTCCAGCGTTTCTCAACCTTTATTGGCCCGCAGACCAGTAAAATTTGTAAAAAAAATTCGCGGACCAGTGATATTTTTATTTCGTAATTTTATGAATTAAAATTTAGTTATTATTGTTTTTTTAAGGTTATTTTTTTTGCGGATAGAAGAAATTGTCCGCCGACCAGTAAAATTTCTCCGCGGACCACTGGTGGTCCGCCGGACCAGCGGTTGAGAATAGCTAAATTCTAGTCGATATATACGCGAAAAATAACCTTTTGAAAATTTTAACTTAGCATATTAAGTGCGATTGTTTCAAACCTACTATTTTTTAACAAAAACCAAAAAACCGGGCTTGGCTTTTAGTACGACAAACAGACAGACCTACACGTATACCAATAATATTTTTTCATATTTTTTTTTAAATTAAATTTTGTTTGGTTTAGATGGCATACTAAATAAAAATTGTTTTAAGATGACTTTTTTTCATTTTCTAGGCCTATTTTTTAGTTCTAACCCTAACTAGCCCCAGTCATACGGTAAAAACTATCAATAAATGATCAGCGTATAGTCAATATTTAAAATGGCCCTTTTCTTTAATGGTGGGCTGACGGTCTATAACCGGAAATCTTCCTAAGGTGATAAACTGCAAGAAACAAGTCCCAATTGTTATTCTTTTTATACTTCTCCTCTGTTTTTCATGGGCGTAAGATTTTCGTACCGAATGTGCCGCTAACCTGATTTTACATTACACAGAAATTTTTCTTAGATTTTTTTTAATTTCTCAGGGCGTCCGCAAAAAAATCAGAGACTCGTTTTGGTTGGGATAGTATGAAAACCCAAAATGTTATCGGAAATATTTATCCTCCAGTGTATCTTAGCCAAGAATAATAGGTGCCCGAAAAATAACAGAAAGTTGGGCGTGGTACAATTTTTGATATTTGTGATTAACTTTATAGACCGAAATCTCGTGGTCATTGTTTTTATGATTTATAACAAGCTTAAACTTTCTGAGTTGCTTCGTTTCGACGATTTGCCCAAATTCTGACTACACCTTAACTGGACCGTGATAGAACTGCTTTCGAGACCCCTCCAAACATGCCGGTTTTTCAGAAGTTATTTATATCTAACAGCTTGATTCTCCATAATTTTTTTCTAAGATTTTTATGAAAAGAATGAAAATGTATTGTCCTACCAAAATTAGGATATGTATACTGAGTCACGTCAAACATGCTGAAAAAACATATAAATATAACGTCATCACTAACAAGCTAATTTTTTGAATATTGTTTAAAACATATTTTTATAAATTATTCAAAGTATTGTCCAACAAATTGGTCAAAAGGATTTTTAGTCCTACGACTTAAATATGCCAAGTTCAGGGGTACTACTGTACTCATTACTAATAACTTGAATTTTGTTTTTTTTTTAAGAAATAATATTTCAATTACAATAAAACATTTGTGCTACAATTAAAATGATAGATAGTTATGAGAAATACCTATTACTTTTTTTCTTCTCATAAAAATATTAGCAAAATATGTTAGAATCAAGCATTTTGCAATACCTGAAAAATCGGCATGTTTGGAGGTTTCTCGGAAGCAGTCCTATCACGGTTCAATGTTGCTGCAGTTAGAATTTGGGCGACTAGTCGAAATAAAGCAACTTACAAAGTTTTAGCTTGTTATAAATCATCAAAAAAAAGCCCACGGAATCCCGGTCTATTACTTTTCTTTGAATTAACCAACCGAATAACTAATAGTGAACATTTTGTTGCATCTGAAGCAATTTTATGCTTGCAAAAAAAATTAAGGGGATTTTTAAAATATTTATTTGGTAATAGAAAATAAGTTAAAGCTCTAGTTTCTTAAATATCGTACATTAGACATAACATTTATATCAAATGTATTAAAAACTAATCTACTTTAAAATGCTTTAAATTTTTTTTATATTTTATAACTTCTGACAAATTTTTTACAATAAAGCTTGTCAGTGACCAAGACTGCCAGTTTAAGGATACACTCCTCTAATTTAGAAAATAGCTGTTGAAAAATGGAGTTGACCAAGTTTTTTTTAATTTACTTTTATTCGCACTTTTCCTAACAATTAAATAAATGTGGTTTTTTCATTTTTTTAAATAAAAGGTAAATCAATACTTTTATCATTGTGCATTAAAAAGTGACCCTTTCTTTTAGCTTTATTAATATTATATTGAATAAAATAAATTATAATGTCATAATTTTAATATGTTCATTATTTTAAAGCTTTTCTAACAAAAATAAAAATTGATATTGCGTTTTTTCGAAAAATGACGTGATATAAAATTTTAAATTTAGTAAAATATTAGGTTATCGTAACGTATATATTTGAAGTGTAAGGTTATACAAGTAATTTTATTTTTTTTAGAGGAGTAAGTAGGTTACCCTAAGAAAAGTTTTATTTCATGTAGGGGGGATTTTTTTTAAGTGAAAATTTTGTGGCATCAAAAGTAATTTTAGACTTGATTTTAAGCGGACTTTTTTAGATGTTCAGCTAATAGAAAAAATAGGTTTAAGCGCTAGCTACTTAAATATCGCACGAAAGCAATTACATTTTTATCGAGGGTAAGAAAAACTGCACTACTTAAAAATGTTTTAAAATCTTTTGTATTGGATTACTTTTGACGAAATATTAACAACAAAACTTGTCAATGACTAAGACTTACTTAATTTTGCTTATAACTAAGTAAGAAAAAACAAGAAAAAAGGTATTAAAGCAATTTAATTTGGTAGGAACCACAACATTCGCTAATATAATAAATTTAAAAGTACTAAATGACTGTAGTGCTCACCTAATTAAAACCTATCAAATGTGTTTTCCTAAATTAATTCAATTATACCTGCAGAAAGTTGTTTCCCATTCTTTCAAATCTTTTAAGAGTAGGCCTTGAGGTATAAAAACCAGTCCAGTATGCATGAGGGTTCGTAGCGTAAGGAAAAAAATCATCAGTTTTTAAGGGAGACCTTAAAATTCCCTTGGACTCTCTATGTACTGCAGCTGCGTAGCATGAGGGAGTTGAGTATAGCAGATGGTATTTGGTTCCATTAAATTCTTCCTTTTCATTAACATATCTAAAAATATATTGGGCTACAGTATGAAATCATTCACCTAAAACTTTCAAAATGTAAGATGTTACAGCAAAAAGTAGTTCTAGTCGTATTTTTTAGTTTTTTAAAAAAGTAAAATGTTTTGTGAAACACAACGTCAATCAAAGCAATGTTTTAATTTTATTAATTTAAAATTTGACCGAGTAACCCTAAAAGAATCCAGCGACTAGCATGTCTCTGTATAACGGGAGCTATTAGAAGCACTCCAACTGCAGCCATGGAAACCCTACTAAGCCTCCCCCCTCTTGGTATAATTATTAAGGCGGAGGCGAGGATTGGGGCATACAGGCTGAAATGTAACGGCAACTGGTGCTCTGGGCCTGCCCTAGGACACACCAGAATAACGAGCAGTATCACAAACCCAATATTTGAGATGGGCAGTGATACAATGCCAAAACGGATAAATACACACAGACCATACAAAACCCAGCTTACCTGGGGCGGTAGTGAGCGATCTCCTGGTCAGTCTCGGAATTTGGTTTGGTATACCGATGGATCCAAGACTGACAATGGAGCCGGCGCAGGAATACATGGTATGACCCCCAGGTTCAATGCTTATGCTTCCCTGGGGAAATATACCACTGTTTTCCAGGCGGAAATATATGCCATTGAACTTTGTCTGCGAGAGAACTTGAGGAGGAGATATAAGGGCAGGGACATTACTATCTTCTCTGATAGTCAAGCGGCCATAAAAGCTTTGGCATCCCAACAAGTCAACTCAAGGTTGGTTTGGAACTGTCTGCAATGCCTCCTAAACCTGGCTAACCACAACAAAGTTACACTTTCCTGGGTGCCAGGACACAGGGAATACAGGGCAATGAAAATGCAGACTCCTGGCCAGGCGAGGCTCCGCAGCAATGTTTGTGGATCCTGAACCTGTTTTTGGAATACCAAAAGCCTCGGTTCGTGGCTACATGACTCGGTGGATTCAAACACAACATCAGTCATACTGGAACCACATTCCAAGGCAAAATCACAGTAAATCAATGCTGGACTCACCATCGAAAGCATAACAAGTGAACTACTAAAACTAAATAGGAATCAGATTAGGATAGTGACAGGATTAATAACCGGACACTGCACCCTAAGAAAACATATGCACACTATGGGCATCTATAGAGAAGAACCCATTTGCAGACTATGTGACGAAGAGGAAGAGACAGCCTCTCACATCATATATGAGTGCCCTGCACTTACATACTGGAGAACAAATCAAAACCTCATGGTGGACACTAACCACCAGGAGGCTGGAGACCAGAAAAGAACAGTAAAAGGCTACTACACCTGTCTAAGGTGTCAAACCTTTTTAACTGAAACAAATACACAAGAGATACAACAAGCCCTGTAGGCTGCAGTGTCGAGGCGGACAAAACCTCAACTTGTGTATTTACTTTATCAATCAATCAATCAATCAACCCTAAAAGAATAAAACTAATTATTTAATCAAACGTTCAGGAAAACAAATATATACACGTCTGGCAAGGCAGGAGCTTAAATGGCAATTTTAATGCAATAGAGTATGATACATACATATGGTATGGCCCCAGATTAAAAAGAGAACGACAAAAATTTCCCCTCTTCCACTTCCAATACGACGACGGACGACGACGCACAGTGGGGCGAGTGATAGGGTAGGCCGGACATTCATTAATATCTCCGTTTCTATTGGTCCTAGAGTATTGCTTTTGATGTCATTTAAAAGCAAATCGAATACTCTATTGAACTACATGATCAGCAATTTTTTAAGCAATTTCCCCAGTTGCGATATAACGGGTAGGATGATGATTAAATGTGTACAGGGTTTTTGGCTATATTTTGAACGGGGTCTACACGTGTTATCTTTAGGAATATTAAAAAAAGTTAAATTCAAGAGTTTTATGGTTTTATCTGAACCGCTAGGATTTGCTAAGAAAAGAAACAAATGATAAATGACAAGTTGACAAATGAACATCCACTTTCTTATTTTTAATGCAATGCCCTATATATTTTAACCTCGTTTCCTTGAAGGTGTTAGACAATGTAATGGTTTCAATAACACTAGAATCTTGGACTTCCATTGTCTTTATTTGTTAATTGTTACACAACGTTTCGGTTAGTTATGTATCTCCAACCGTTTTCAAGTGATAACTAAAAACTATTCCTAAAAGCTACGACTTATATACTATCCCTTGTTCACCAAAGCTTGACCGACTTTTCACGGTCCAGTAACGGCTGCCAGATATTCGAAATATCGATGCTAGGCTTGCTAAATACATTTTTGTTGTTACAGCTTCTTTGAATTTTCTTTTCTTCCAGTATGTTTCTTTATAAATAGTTTTTTGGTCGGAGGCAAAAACTATTTATAAAGAAACCCACTGGAAGAAAAGAAAATTCAAAGAAGCTGTAATAATTTTAAACAACAAAAATGTATTTAGCAAGAATAGCATCGATATTTCGAATATCTAGCAGCCGTTACTGAACCGTGAAAAGTCGGTCAAGCTTCTTGAACAAGGGATAGTATATAAGTCGTAGCTTTTAGAAATAGTTTTTAGTTATCACTTGAAAACCGTTGGAGATACATAACTAACCGAAACGTTGTGTAACAATTAACAAATAAAGACAATGAAAGTCCAAGATTCTAGTGTTATTGAAATATTTTAACCTATTACAATAGACAATTTTTTTCTGATTTCAAAAATATATAGTTTGCCTATGTTTACATTAACCGTTTTTGCAATATTTAAATTTTTAGAATTGAATTTTTTATTATTCAGACCGCTTGCGTCTTAGCTAGTTACGCGAAGTGGGCTTTGATAAAATACCTATATTATTAAACAAAATAACAAATATTACAGTCATTTTCACCGCAATAAAGTATGTCAAATTTGATAAAAATTAAAGAGTTGGAAAATTAGATTTCTTTATTATGGGTTATTCCGAACAAGAGAAGTTAGATATAGTTAGAATTTATTATACATTTAATAATTTAAAACTGGCACGAAATCAGTATCTAAGAGAGTATCCTCAAAGAGTTACTCCATGCAAAACAACGATCCATTATATTATTAAAAATTTTCAGCAGAGAAAAACTGTTTTTAGGAAAAAAAGAACTATAGCAAGAAAAGAGGGGCAGGATTTCGAGGTTTTGCTATATTTTCAAGGTAAATATAACAGTATTAAAAAAATGAATGTTTAATAGCTACGTTTTTATATTTTTAGAAGATCCAGAAAGATCTATACCAGATGTTGCCCGTATTGTCAATAAATCTTGGTGGAAAATTTATGAAATTTTAAATTATTACCATTATAAGCCCTATAAATTTTTACCGGTTCAAAACTTAACCGAGGAAAATAAAATGCGAAGGACCGAGTTTTGTCAAGATATGTTGATAAGAATACAACATGACCCTAACTTTCAAACAAAAATTGTTTTTACAGACGAGGCGACTTTTACAACTGCCAGAATGTTTAATTGCAAAAATAAACATTTTTGGGCTACTCAAAACCCTAAAAAAACAAGTTGTGAAAATTCAAGGGCGAAGATCTGTCAACGTTTGGTGTGCAATGTATAGAAATAGGGTTTTAGGTCCTATAATATTTGAGGGGAACATGAATGGTCAAAAATATCTCAGGCTTTTACAAAATGACATAGAGAACCTTTTGGAAGAGTCGCCAGTAATTAATTATAACCAGATTATATGGCAGCAGGACGGAGCTCCTGTTCATAATGTGGTTCAGGTAACAGAATTTCTTAATAATAAATATAATTTATGGATTGGAAGGTACGGTCCAATACATTCGCCACCCAACAGTCCTGATCTCTCCCCGTTGGATCTATTTTTGTGAGGTTATTTAAAGAATAAAATATACTATAATTAGATGTCACACTTTAGAAGAACTTACTCAAAAAATACTAACAGAGATTCGAGAATTAAACCATTTTAATCCACAGTTTATACTAGATGCGATTAGACATAAATTGAAAAACGGTGGTAGCTGGGTCGAATAAGTTATATGTTTATGATACCTAATTATGCAATTTCAAATTAAATGATTACTTTAGCTATTTTTAAAATGTTGTTTTTTTTTTAACAATATAATTAAGTTCCTAACTCTTTAATTTTATCAAATTTGACAGACTTTATTGCGGTGACAATGACTGTAATATTTGTTGTTTTGTTTAATAATATAGGTATTTTATCAAAGCCCACTTCGCGTAACTAGCTAAGACGCAAGAGGTCTAAATAATAAAAAATTCAATTCTAAAAATTTAAATATTGCGAAAACGGTTAATGCAAACTATATATTTTTGAAATCAGAAAAAATTGTCTATTGTAATAGGTTAAAATATATAGGGCATTGCATTAAAAATAAGAAAGTTGATGTTCATTTGTCAACTTGTCGTTTATCATTTGTTTCTTTTCTTAGCAAATCCTAGCGGTTCAGATAAAACCATAAAACTCTTGAATTTAACTTTTTTAAATATTCCTGTACATACATATTATGTATCTCTTGCTAAATAAAGAATCGTGCTTTGTACAGACATAATATCAACATATGTTTTATATATTTTTATTTTTTATTAAATTAAAGTTCACAAACGCAAAACTAAAACTAATAACAAAAATATATCCAGAAGTAAAAATTTAAAAATGATAATTTTAAGCTAAAAAAAAATTAAAATAAATCGATTTTACTGTTATATCCATCTAAAATTTTTAGAGAGTTATAAAGAAGCTATATAAAAATAATTGGGTCGTACTGCCCTTGGAACCACCCCTTTTTAACATTTAAGTACCTCCGCGGCCTAAAAGAAATTCAAACTGAATCGATCCAACCCTCCTACCGGTCTAAAATTTTAAAACTATTGTCCTAAAGTCATAAAGAAGCCATATAAAAATGTTTGGACCGGTACTATTTTTGAAACCACCCCTTCTGAGCACTCAAGTAACTCCGCGGGCTAAAAAAAAATAAAAATAAATCTATCCAACTCTCTTACCGGTCTGAAATTTTTAGACGGTCGTCCCAGAGTCATAAAGAAGCTATATAAAAATAATTGGACCGGTACTACCCTGGGAACCACCCCTTCTCATCACTTAAGTACCTCCGCGGGCTGAAAACGATAGACGATGGTCCTAGAGCCATAAAAAAGCAACATAAACATATTTGGACCGGTACTACTTTTGAAAAATAAATCTATCCACCTTTCATACCGGTCTGAAAATTTTAAACGATCGTCCTACAGCACAGGTATCTAAAAAAAAGAGCTATGAAGTAGCAGATCTGGCAACACAGCATACTAGGCTTGCAAAACACGTGCTCTTCGTTGACCTTGTCGGTTTCTTTGAATGCAGTTTGAAAAGTAAACGCAAACGATTGATACGCAAAAAATAATTTGTGTGTTTTAAAAATAAAAATAGCAGCCTATAGTTCTAAATTAAGGACTAAAAAGTAAATATTGCATTTGCATTAGTGAAAAATCGTTGTTTTTTCGTTTATATGTAACATTGTATGTATGTATATTTCCGGGATGTAAAACAAATTACGACAGCGTTATTAAAACAGAGGGATATCAAACAACATTTATTTTTCCTAAAGACGATGAACATAAAAAGGTCTGGTTGCGTGCTATTCACAGAGAAAATTTTTCGGTGACTAATTCTTCAGTGGTGTGTTGGAAACAATTTGATAATAGTGACATTTTCAGAACTGAAACATATAGATAAAAGTGGAAAAATTCCGGAGTTTCCTTTGACGTGCCCTAAATTATAGCATGGTGCAATACCAAGGCTTTATAAGAACTAACCGAAATGTTTATCAAATCCTAAAAAGTGCCCCAAAAAGAAACACTGAAGAAAGAAGGAAATCCTCAGAAACTTACAAACAAGAACATGGGATTGAAAGCTTCTTCAAACGACCTTATTGATTTTAGTAGTTTTGAAGCTGAAATTGACAAAAAAAAAAACCTAAAAAATTGGAGAAAATGCAGTGTTTGACTCTTGTGTCAAAAAATATAGTTGTATATCGATCATTGCTTGTGTTTATATATATTTACTTAACCAAAATTTATTAACATTCCAAACAAAGCTTTCTAAGGGACATTTTTATATTTCCTTTGAAGACTAGGTAAGTGCGGTACGGAAGTAAAGAAACTATATCAAAAAGTTGCCCTTATTTTAAGCAATATTTTTTTAAATTATACCAAAAATAAAACAATTTCGTTTCATTACAAACTCAAAATACTTTTTCAAACCCTCGCCTAGAAAAGATGTAAAAAGAAAGCTTTCCACTTTGAGGATAAGTGTATTAAAGAAACTTTTAATGTAATAACTATATTTACGAACGGGTTAGATTTATAAGCCCGACAAAAAGGGGGAAATTAACGTTTTAAATGTTATTTTGAACCCAAAAAATAAAGAACTAGCAAAAATGTTTTACGCGACGTAAAAAATTACTACCCGACAAATAAAATTATTAAGGGCAGGATATTTTTTAAATAAATGAAATATTGTGATGACAATATTTAAAATAGACAGTAAAAATATCTGATCCACAATACAATGTCAACAGAAAATTAAAACAAATAAACGATAAAAAAAAAGTGTATAGCAATATTATAAAAATAAAAGAATTTAATAGCACGTCAGCATAGCGGCGAAAAAAGAAAGTTTTACAAGAAAATAAGGAGGAGTTTGTCAACTATTTTATACCTGTTAAAAAATCAAATGCTAATTTAATCACCACTCAGCTGATTTCTGAATTTAAAGAAATGGGGGAAAAATGGGAAACGTTTGATGATTTTAAAAAATACAGTTACAGCATTTGGGTTATTACACTATTAACTATGTAGTTTTAAGTCAATTAAAATGCACATGCCCTTTTATTTTTTGAAACACTTGAAGTGTAAGCATGTTTTGGGTATAAATGATTAAAATTGGTTGATGTACCGAATGCAGCCAAACTAATACCACTGGGCAAAAACGTAAACGCGGACGCCCAAAAGGCCAAGAAAGCTTTAATTCTCCAATAAAAATTGAAAGAAAGATATTTCTTTTATTTTTTCAGTAAATTAAAATAAGTTTATTTTTTTTACATTTAGAAAATGTTTTGTAAAAATCTGTTTTTTATTTTTAATATTTTTTGAAAAATATTTGTTTTTACGTTATATTTTTTATTTGATATGTTTTTTTACGTGTTCATTTTTTATTATTTTTTGCCTTTTTATTGACGTTTAAAACACCACTTTAATCGCTAATTTCATTTTTGTCATAACATTTTGTCTTTTTGTCGTGCAATGCATTATCTTGTCGTAATTCCATTTTTTAGCAGTCGCTAAAATTTATTTATTCGCTGATTTGTTTAAAAATTGTCGTGCAAGTGATGATGGGTATAAAGAAAAAATTATCGTTATTTAAAACAGTTTTTCTATTAAACTGATGTCGTGCAAACGACGTTTGTTGGCGTGACTTTAAATATTCCCCTTTACGAACAAGGTTACTAAATATTTTATAAATAATAAGTTTTTTTGGCATTGAAAGTGTGTAAATGTCAACAAAAACAATATTAGTCCAAGCAATATCGTCAGGACTATATTAAGAAAATCATATAAATACCGGTAAGTTCACCAAAAAATATCATTATACATATTCTAAAAGTTATTTACATTTTAAGGTAGTGTAAACCCGAACAATGAACCCAGTTTTGTTTTTTTAACATGTCTTCCTTATTAAATGATTATGTTTTTTAAAAATATTATTTTAGATATGTTGTTGTCGGTTGTTTTAAATTTTCACAAAAAATTTCTGATTAATACATTTTAGCTAAGTTTTAAATTGCATTTTTATTTGAAAACAGAAACAGTATAAGAATAAAGTTAAAAATTAATATTTTTAAAGTCTAATAGTTTGAAAAAATAATAATAGTTTTGAAATTCTAATATGGCCTAGGTTTTCCGACACATTTTTAAGGGGGAAAAAAAGTTTTTTAAGTTGCCATTAATTAAAATTTTTGAGGCCTTTTTATGTTTTTTTTAAAGGTGGCCTAAGTATACAAAGCTGCTATTAAAAATATAGGTTCCGGGAAAAATTAAAATGTGATTTTCCGTACCAATTGAATTTTAGACATTTGATATATAAATATAGCCTAGTTAAAATTTTATCCTAAGTCATAAAGAAGCCATATAAAATTAATTGGACCGGTACTAGTTTTGAAACAACCCCTTCTCGACACTCAAATACCTCCGCAGGCTACAAAAAATCAATCAATCAAAATAAATGGATCAAACTCTCATACCGGTCTAAAATTTTAAGACGATTGTGTGGACCGATACTACCCTTGTAATCACCCCTTCTCAACACTTAAGTACCTCCGCGGGCTGAAAAAAATTCAAAATTAATCCTACCATAACCATCTAAAAATTTTGGACGATTGTCCCAGCGAGCAGAATTAAAATTTACCACATTCCCCAGTAGTAATTTAAAAAATCTCTACTCATTTCCCATTATATATATTAGCTCTATAATTTAAATAAAACTTTATTTTAAAACCAAATTTAACGAAAAATAATAGTACTCTTTAGAGATATAAAATAAAGATATTATTACACATAATTAATTTTATTTAAATAAAATTAAAATATTACAAAACAAATAAAAATCATTTATTAATTATACTTGTTTAAATTATTTCGGAATTTATTTTATTTAAAAAATATTGATGGCTTATTTCCCATAAATTTTTATTTTCCAATTTGTCCCCGCATTTTTATAAAATTCCCCACGTTTAGGGGAATTTCCCATTGATCGGCAACACTGCTGTCGATCGTCGCGCGAATGCCCTACCCACAGTATTCCCCTTTTCTTGTTGGGTGGGAAGGAAAATGTTTT